>BQNB010006562.1:38382-97020 GCA_026074375.1 Tanacetum coccineum | reverse complement strand
GTATTCATTCATTTGATATGTCGTATCTACTCTCAGAATATAATGTTTAAATTTCTATACTCTTGTGCTTTACTCGATTGATTTTGCAGATATGGCACCCTTACCACCGCGTGATCAGAGACACAGATTTCTTAGATATGAGGGATTGGAGTATACTGATTCAGATATAGCGGATTTTGAGTTGAGGCTTGAGAGGATTTACACTCTTGAGATACACAGGGTACAGGTTGTGGATTTTCTAGGTATGCTAGACCTTCTAAGGGACGGTTTATTTGCTAGGATGATGATGGAGCACCGTGATAAGGCCGGTGTAGTTGTGTTTACTAGTCAGGTTTCGAGGAGGTTATTTAATACTAGGGGACCACTGATCTGGGAGCTTATTCTGGACTTCCTTAGCTACGGGTCATGATTTGGTTGAGGTTTTACTAGAACATAGGGATGCTCTGACACATTTCATTCTAGGTTTGGTGGAGCCTAAGAGCGTATGAGCTGGAGGCAGTTTATTCTGGCCTTGGGATTACATACTGGAGAGGAGATGGAGTCTCCCGATTTTACTAGGTACTGGAGAGAGAGTGAGAGGATGATCCCTGGGAAGGGGGATCTACATGATTATTGGAGGGATATTTTGACCGATGGAGATTTCTTGCGACCTCCCCCTTTTTACACTTTGATCAGGGATCCGGTCTTGAGACTATGCCAAAGGATGATGGCACACAGTATAGCCGGGAGGAGTCAGGCACCTGAAAAGGTGACCGTGACTGATTTGTTTTATCTGAGAGGGCTGGATGTTGGATCGATCAACATCCCTTACTTGTTAGCCCGATATTTGAGGAGGTTTGTAGCTGGGAGGAAGAGCAGGGCACATATTTTTGGTCGACAGTTTATGGGACGACTGGCTCAGCATTTTGGATTACTGACTACGGAGATACTTAGAGGACTGACAGTTATTGCCCCTGATCTTCAGATGATTGACATGGCAAAGCTGGTAAGGCTACAGATTTGTATGCAGCTTGATGATACTTGGGCCTGGGTGGCCATAGGACCAGAGAGGTAGCCCGATGCTGTGGCTGGTGCCCCTGCTGATGCTGAGGATGCCCTGATTGTTGATGAAGGTGGCCAGGCTGATCCGGCACCCGTATAGGCACCTCAACAGCCACCTCTACCACCACCAGCTCCTGCCAGGACTATACCCTAGAGGTTAGGGAGATTAGAGGAGGATATACAGGGACTGTGTAGATATGTAGGGAGCCTGCGTGGACTTGTGGAGAGATCGATGACCGATCAGGGGAGATTCTCCACATGGATGATGACGTGTATGATGCAACTGATATATGCTAGCGGATTGACATACCAGGCACTCGACGAGTCTTTTAGAGGGAGCTCACCTACTGCATTCCAGAGGCAGACCAGTCAGAGGACTGGCGAGGTCAGCACCTCCACAGCTCAGTATGACCAGCAGTATCCTGACCCATGATCCTTTCTATCCTTATCTTTTATATCTATCTGTATGATGATGTGTCATTTTATACACTTTTTCGGGGTCGTTTAACCCCCAATATCGTGTGTTTAAGCCCAAAATAGGTACTTAATCATTCCTTTTTAGGTATTTCTCATTTGGATGAATTACACGTGACTTGGTCTCATTTGGAGAAGAAGCGGACGAGATTACGAACCAACACAAAGAATCTTGAAGATTTGTGCTCACAGAGCCTGGAGACGACGTCGCATCCCATACACGACGCCGTCACACTTCATCTAGTGACGGCATCACATATCTCACAACGGCGTCAGCCCGCACCGACTCAATACGCAGATCTAGAAGATTCATTTTACGACGGCGTCACGGCTAAAATGCAACACCGTCGTGTCAATTTTCTTATATATACAATCCTGAATTTAGGGTTTTCAGTGTGTAACTTTAGGATAAAAAGAGGGTACGAACCCTAGTTCGTTTAGCAGCTGTAAGAGACGATTTTAGGGCCTAAAACCCCTATTGTAACTCTTCCAATTAATGTTTTAATCAAGTAAGGTTTACTTAATCATTCAATATGTCTATTTGTTGTTTGATTTATTGTTCTTGCTTTATCTTTAACATGCTTGGCTAAACCTCCTATTATGTTTATTTATGATTGTATGAAACATAGAATGTATATCTTAGTGGTGTTGCTTCTTGTAATAGATGTGCACGTTAGGTCTTAGAAAACCAGCTTTTGTCTGCATCGCTGTTGATATGTCTAAAGAAACGTGACTGTGTAGAAAAGATATCATCGGGTAATAGTCTTCATACTACCTTGCCCCCTAATATGGTTGATCCACTCTTAATATATTTAACATGCACTTAGTGTACTCCTAGGGGCCGTGTAATAGTCTTCATACTACCTTGAATGTGCGTTGCTCTAGCGGCATACTAAGTAGACGGCGGGTTCATGTAATTCGTTCATGCTTTAGGAAATAGTTACACAGATCATCACAAGTGTGACAAGGCAACAACACTAAGAGAAGCAATCTAGGGAGTAATACGTGATTAAATAAACACAGTCTTTTATCTTATTGTTATCACCAGTAACTTAGTTAATATTTAGTTTAAATGGCTAAAACCAAACCTCTCTCCAATTATATGATTTGCTTGCTTTTCATCAAATATAAAAATACAAAAATAATCTTCTCTCAACCCTTAGAATTCTATTAGACCGTGATCAAGCCTTCCCAACCTATTTCTCGAGTGAACGATAAACAACCCCGAGTCTTGCCTATACTTCACTACAATGATTAGGTGCACTGCCTAGGGAGTTGTAAAACTTTTCATGTAAAAGTCCTACGACGACCGCACATCAAGTTTTTGGCGTCGTCGCCTGGGGAATAGTTAGGTATTGATCATAATTTAGCTTAGTTCTACTTGCTTGAATCCTTTCAAGTAAGATTTAAGTCCCACATATTAGCTTTCTTGTAGTCTATCTTTTCTTGGTATTATCTATTTCGTAACCCATTCTCGTCAACCACCATGGGAGACGAGAATCATATCCGTACTCTAGGAGATTACTCTAAACCAAGCCATGAGGGCTATAAGAATACCATTGAGCTCCCCGCAGGGAACAACGTGGTACCTCTTCGATCCGACACCATCCGGTTGGTGCAAAATGGATGCTCATTCCATGGACTTTGGTCTAAGGATCCAAATCAACACCTCAAGGATTTCCTTAAACTTGTGGACTCACTTGACCTTGACGGTGAAAATAGGGAAAGAACGCGCCTGCGTTTATTTCAATTTTCTCTACGCGATCAAGCTAGTAATTGGCTTGAACGCCTTCCAGCAGGATCCATCTCCACATGGGAGGATCTTACTACCCGATTCCTTGCTTAATTCTTTCCACTGGGAAGGACCGCAAAACTCTGCAATGATATCCTGATGTTCTAACAACATCATGGAGAATATTTATCTGAAGCATGGACTCGTTTCAAGGACTTACTCCAAAAATTCCCTCATCATGGCATTGATCGTTGGCTTCAAATCCAAAAATTTTATGATCATGTCTCCTTTCATCTTAAGTGCGAGATTGACCGCGCCGCCGACGACAAACTCCGCAATAAGAATACCGACGAATCTTGGGAAATTATTGAGAACCTCGCCCTCTACGACCATGAAGGTTGGGATGAAACAAAAGAATTTGTCAAACCAGTCAAAGCCATTTCTACACCTCAAGGCGTCTCGAAAACACCTGACCGGAGACTTCTCGAGCTTGAAGACCAGATCAGCTTCTTACAAAAAGGGTCACGACCGACGCCCGCACTAAGCTCAACACACACACCCAAGCTTATGTCATTGCAGTCCATCCAAACTCCCGACCGCGAAATCAAAATGAACCACCAATACTAAGCACTTTTGCTTTTCGTGAACGTAAAGGTCTGAGCCCTCAACCACAAGCATTAGATACCACTTTTGAAGCTCGAGTACGGGATTACATAGCAGCGCACACCAAAAGGATGGAAATATTTGAGAACATCATTTTCAAGCAACGCGAGGAGATCAATGGTAGGATGACTGAAATGTTCGGGCTTCTCAAGGAACTCACGACTAGCAGAACCCCTGAGAAAGTATTAATAAAAGAATAAGCCAAATTCCCCATCACCAAGAACATAAACTCTATCTCTCTGACAAAAGGAGAAGAAGGAGGGAGTAATAAGACGAAGGTGACACCCGACAACGCTGAGAAGCTCCCCGAAACAGAAACGGAAACGCCAGTAATGAAGGTCGAGAAAATAAATGAAGTTAAAAACGGGGCCGAAAACAAATCAATCAAAATATCTGAAAGCGAAGAAGCATAAGAAGCACCCGGTTCTCAGCCTGTCGCATATTACCTACAGCATAAGATTAATGAAAAGCTGATAAAGGGGTTAGTCAACAACAACATAATTTCAATAACACTCGGTCAAAACCTAATTTGAAAGAAAAGGGGAAGTGAGGTAAAAGTATTACCTAGGGACCTGCTTATGATGCGATTCTCAAGAAAAAGATAACAAAGAAGGAGGACATCGGAGGGAATTTCAAAATACCTTGCAGCATAGGGAACTTTAGGCACGTGAACGCCCTCATCGATCAAGGGTCCGACGTGTCATGCCCTACTCTACCTACACGAAACTCACCGACGAAAGGCCTGCTGAGACTCACATCAGACTCTCACTAGCTAGCCACTCGTACATTTACCCCTTAGGAATCGCAAAGGATGTGTTAGTAAAGATCGCTGAACACGTATACCCAGTAGATTTTATGATATTGGATATCAGGGAAAATGAAAATAGGCCTTTCATCTTAGGAACATCATTCTTGACAACAGCCATGGCCTCGATTAAGTTCGATACTGGCACAATAACTCTAAGGTCAGGAAAGCATAAGGTAAGTTTCCATAGGATACCCGATTCCTCCAATGTGACTGACAAAGGAGTAAAAAATGACATAGAACCCATAGCCCCCACTATGACTGTTAATAGGCTAGTCCTGGAATGGGAAGAAAAGATAAAGCTTCACTTAGAAAGGGAGATGCTGTTTAATCAATAGAGGAGCAAAAATTTCAAAGGCATGCATCCCACTCTTATTGCTACCAAGGAAGGAATGGATGATGAAGGAGAAATTCACGTAGGACGTGTGACTTCGAGTCCTAGCTACAAGGACCTCATTAATAAAGAAAAAGCACTACTGGGAGGCAACCCAATTTACTTCCGTATATTAATGAGTGTCATGTTGTTTTATCTTCAATAGTTGATTGTATTAAAAGTTTGAACTATCTTGTAATCATGCTTTGTTTGTCTTTAACTTCGTCTTAATTTCAATCAAAGGTATTTTGCAAACAATAAGTGTAGGGGAATTTATCCGGCTTTTGAGCCAAATTCAAACATGATAAATGAATTGTTTAGATTAATTCGCGTCAGTTTCGAGTCATATGATTGAATTGTTAAATCTCAGGTTTTGTACAGCCATTTATACAGGAATTAACTTATGGAATCAAGTGCAGGAAATTTTTCATCAAAAACAAAAATTTCATTTTCACAGACTGTGGAGACGGCGTCACGATTAACACGCGACGCCGTCACCACGACACCTGTGACGGGGTCACCACAACCCTGACGGCGTCAAACGCCCAGGTTCCGAAAACTTAAAGTTTTTAATTATTATTGAAAATAAAACTTGCACGACATTTAATATATTTATTCTTCCATTATAAACCTGCAAAACCTAATGAATTTAACAATTCTTTCATCCTATCTATCGAGTCGAACCCTAAATTCATATTGTATATTGGTAAATCGCACATTTTATGCTTGGTATAGTTGTCTTTGTCTTTGATTACAGGTTATATTTGATGAGAAGAAGCTTGGAAGTTCTTAGGAAGTTTCATTGGATGATTCTCGGAGGACGATTTAACCAGTTATCGCATGTTTCTTCTCCATTAATGATTTTAAAAAAAAAATTAAAAAAAAAGTAAACCAGGGTAGTACATTTCTTTTCCTTGTTTTCTTTTCCCCTTATCTGTTTTAACGAGTACTTCTAGAGAACATTAGGGACAATGTTCAACTTAAGTGTAGGGGAAAATAAGCCTTAGAAACTATTTTTTTCATTTGCCATTTGCTTTGTCCTTAAAAAGATGGGTAATATATCGAAACATAGCATAAAAGGGTGATTTTTACCAAAATTTAAATTTTTTTATGACACATACGAACGAAAAACCGAGAGGTACTAGCGTCCCATGATAGAAATTTATATGACTAGCCACAAAAACCCTCAAAATACACCCCCACAATGTAGAGTTCGCCCTTAGATATTATATCTTTAGCCTTGTTCGAGTTAAGATTGAGCAATCGAATGTGTGTCCTAATTTCGTCGTTACGGATGAGTATGCGTGGTTTCGTCGCCTTTTTGGGACATTGGGTATCGGTTATGTTTAGGATTAATGAGAGTGTACGATATGCATATTAAATTCTAGAACTTGTTTTATCTGATGCATCCTGAGACCTGCGTAGTAAATATTAGATTTGCTGATAAGGGGCATTAAAAGAATTACCCCATGTTTAAACCTGTAATTGTTATGATGGTCACACTGATCATATAACTATCTCACACCCTTTCCATGCACTTACCTTTAGTGCAGGATACCCTAGTACAACACTCCGAGCCTATCCTTTTTTATGGTTCTCATAATTTTTTGGTTAATCTGGACTATTAATGAAGAGCATGTCACCTTTAAACCAATCGTTACACCTAAAAAAGCCTTAGCCTACCTTATATGTACTCGCTATTAGTACACTATTGTGATAACCTAAGTTAATTTATTTAGTATATGGTTTCTAAGAGTGTCCTTAATCCTTGTAGAATACAGTTTTGGGACGATTGCGATTTATGGTAGTATTTATTTCGTAAAATAATGGGGTAGAAAAGTTAAGTCAATACCCCCATATGTTTGTCAAATGATTTCCATGTTATTTTGATCCACCTCAAAATGGGTCATTAGTTAGATTGTAAATATCGAGCATGTAAAAGCTCAAGTGTAGGGGTACGTGATATAAACCCCATGTGATGTATTATGTTATTAAAAAAATGAGAAAAGAAAAAGAAAGAGATTGATGTAGAGTTTGTATATCTTCGTCCGAGTCTTGGCTTAGCAACCAACCCAGCGTGTATTCGTGTAAGTAATTAGCTAACCCGTCCTCTCCAAATTCACCCAAAGTCACCACCTAAATGTATCATATCCGTTTCCGTTTCTATTATATGTTATCTTACACCTACACCCCACAACCCTTAAAAAAACCTCTTAGATAGAAAAGGAATAGTACTTGCAACCTAGCGTTGGCAGTTTTATGTATCATTTATCAAGCCTATGGTAATTTATATGCTATGACAGGTAATTAGTGTGATTTTCTGTTTCCCCTATATATTATAATTCATTGTACACCCGAGTGAAAGAGAGAATCCCAAACACTTATGTGAGGTGCTAGTATATACTTTCCGTGCTTTTAATTACGAGGTCTAGAAGGTTGTGTTGTAGAATATTTATAAAGAATAGGTAAAATGACCCCTCATATTGTTATTGTCTAGATAGAAAAGCCCATTTGCTTGAGGACAAGCAAATCCCAAGTGTAGGGGTATTTGATGAGGTGTTGATGACATCAAATAACGTTAATTTTATAGCATCATTTATCCCACGATATTTACCCATTTTGTATAGTTATTGCAAAGAATTGTTACTTAATCATTTATATTTGAGAATTGCAGTAATTATGGAGTAATTGGTGAAAGGTAGCAAAAGGCGCGCATTCTGGAGCTTAAATGAAGATATTTTGAAGATTACTATTCTGAAGACCAATACGCCGTATCTATTAAGAAGATACGGCGTATCCGTGCCTGCACTTACCAAACGACCATAGAGTATGAAGACCAATACGCAGTATCCAGAGAAGCTCAATACGCCGTATTCAAGATATGGAATCAATATAATATTCTGGAAGATATCAAACGTGGTCCCTACTCCAAGAAACCCTTAATGCGTCGTATCTAACTCCTTGGATACGCCATATCGAACCGACTTCCAGACCCTATAAATACAAAACTCAAAAATGAGTTTTAAGTGTGCTAGATCATATTCTCGATACCTAAACCACAAAAGTCGATTTTTAGTGGAGAAAAAGAGCAAAAGAGGTTGAGCAACGTATTCAATTCCATAGGAGACATCGTGTAATTCCATATACTTTAGTAATCGTTCAGTTTTGGGGTATCATCTTTAACTCGTAAGATTACCTTGGCTAACTAAATACTCCTTGTATTTCAATATTACGTTTGACAAGGCAATACCTTCGGGTATTAGCCATTATTATGAAGATCTGAATGTTTGGTATTTGTTTATATCGATTTCTTGATTTATCGTTGAGTGCTTGTTTATGTTTATCAATTTATACTTGTTTACGCGCTTTTGCATGCGACCTATCATTCAACTGGATCTAGTAAAGTGGACCAAGTGGATCTAGAGTCCGGGATAGCTCTCCATATAGTAATTTATACATCTAGAATAATAGTTACACAAGTATTGTCCTTCTAAGTCTGTGTCTAGGATACGCTTCGGGCTTAACTAGCTAATTGGATATTGTCGATGGTTTATTGATCGTGTTGACTAGCAGGTGACCTAGATAATTCAACAAATAACTTTCTGATTCCATTGAATAGTTGGACAAGTGGACTACTAGTGTATAAATTGTCATTAAGCGGTAAGTGGGTAAAGTCTCTATGAGCTAGGGTTTAACAAGATCACCATTGATTTAATCCTTAAGATAGATTTTAATCAGCAAATTAGGATGCTTTATGCGGATGCTTTAATTGTGACAGAATTAATGTGTCTAGGTCTTAGGATGATGTAACGCCTAAGTCTTAAGAATGATATGCCACCTCGAGAGAAGAAATCATTGCACTTAATAAACAAACCAACATTCTAACCAGATTAATAACTGTTAATACAGTTTTCTTATATAAGGTTCGATCGCTCTTTCATCTTTTGTTAATCAGCTTGCGTCGGTAATAGTGTCTTGAATTGATTGTAGTCACCAACCAAACCGTGCCAGTCTCTCAAGCTGAAAACCCTCTTTTCCTGTTAGAATTAGGATTAGACTGACATAGGTTTAGATTAGAATAGAATTAATATAGTTTAGATAACCAAGATATTAATTAAATTGATAGATTTAACCTCACTCTCAGTGATCGACACCCTACTTACCACGAAACTACTACCGATCGGGTACACTGCCCGTTAAAGTGTTGTTTTTGGTTGAGTCGGCAAAATATAAATTTAAAACTTGAATCAGTATAATATACCATACAACGACAACACATCAAGTTTTTGGCGCCGTTGCTGAGGAGTGAAGTTGTTTAATTCTTATTTTATTAGTATTTTTAGTTTAGATTTAGCTTAGATTAACTTGCATATTTGTGTGTTTAAATTTCTGCATTGTATATTTTTGCATATTGTGTGTTTGTATGTTTTCTGCATTATTACAGTTCTCTGTAATTTTTTTGAGTCGAATACTCAATACGACATATTCAATTTATTGGATACAACGTATACTTTTTTTCTAAACCAATACAACGTATTCGACTCTATCATCAATACGGCGTATTCAGTTCACTGAATACGGCGTATTAAGCTATTTGACAGTTTTCTTTCCTAGCGAATTTATTACAGGTTAAAATGGACAACCCCAACATTACTATGGAGGAGTATATCAGGCTTGAGAAAGAAAAAGCTCGTAGGCGTGGTAAGGTGTATAACTGGGAAACTGCTAGGTATGGTAAGATCTGGGATAATGAAGACGTTCACGACCTCGGATTAGTTGAAACTGAATTCCCAGCTATATTCTTTAACGACACGTTAACATCTGAAGCAACACTCACGTGTGAGCCTACGGTAAGTTCTCTTAACGACAATAAAATTGACTTTAGAATATCGTTTTACGAATCCGATGATGAAGATTACACGGTAATTTTGAATTCGTTTTCTTATAAAATAATTTCTGCCAATGATTTAAAAACGGATTTGGAAAATGATAATGAAAAAGTCAATATGCCTTTGTTTTCACCACCCGAGCCTACGGTCAGTTGTTTTGATGATTTAGACTTCTTTAATGATCTTGAGAATGAATTTCCAGTAATTGTTTACAATGATGCTCTTACGTATAAATCAGATTTATTAACTGAACCGATTTTAAACCCTCAATATATCGATGAATTTAATTTGAAAGATGAAACATCATTGTCCGAATGTGATGAAGAGGAACAAAACGTTTTAAACTTTAATGATCTATTTCCTTTTAACGTAATTTATCCCGATGATTCAAAATCGGATAAGGACAATGATGATGATAAAGTCGATATTGAACACTCTTCGGGGGATTTATTTGTCAAGCCATTACCTGATGTAATAAATACCGATGTTGGTGCCTATGCACATGAGTCAAATAAGCTGTTGGAAACAAGTCATGATACATCTAATAAATTTTTCAAAACTAAAACTTTTATCAAGTGATTAAATTTTAATATCATGACTTGGAATCATCTTAACAAAGGGATGTCATTCATTTTCCTAATCAAGAATTTGTATGTGCCATTTGGCATCCCGTTCGACCCCAAATTGTTTTATAAGGATGGGATTAAATTGTGAAGTAAAAAGGAAGCTGAAGAAAAGTCTAACTTAAAGACTTCACTGTAAACAAAAGTGCTTCCCGGGAGACAACCCGGAATGTTATTTAATTTTGTTATCGAGTCTGTCTTCCCAGACATCAATACGGCGTATCCGCCCCATACCATACGGCGTATTGATTGTCTGGACGTTATCAGTCTTTATTTTTTATGCACTTTAAAAACATTATTGTCAGTTCTGCGAATACGCCGTATTCATTAACTTGATACGTCGTATCCACAGTCTGACCCGTATTTAGTTTGTTTAGTTTAGTTTAAATTAACCGTAGGTACCAAGATAGGAATGCACTTGTTTTTCCTATATTTTACACAGGACCTCGTGAAAGAAATATCGACGAATATTGGTGGAGAATTTTCAAATCTGGAAGATCTTGAAGTGTTGGAGTCTTGAAACTTCAAGGCGGCTGTTCAACACAATCTTGCTCATAAACGCAACTTGGAGAATCTACCGAGCAAATATCAGGGGAGTTTCTCATTCTAATTCTTTTTAAATTCTCGTATTTAATGTTTTATCTATACAATGAGGACGTTGTATAATTCAAGTGGGGGGATGGAATTAGAATGTTTACTTGTCCTAATTTTCACAATAAAAAGCTTAAATTATGCTCAAATTTAAAAAAATTTCAAGCATACTTTTGTGAAATTACATGTTACATAACCCGCACACAATAACCCTTGATAGATATTGTGAGGATTTAACCTTTCCGTTTCTAAATGTTTACCCAAATTCCACAAAATATGAGTGTGCCGGTGATGTAGTGGACTTTAGAACTTGGCTTGGTATATCACTCGAGACCACAATAATGAGTATTATGGATTTAATTAGAGTAACTTGTTTAAATTGGTAAATTTTAGGATTACAACCAAATCGCCTATACATGTTGCTTATTAACTAACTACACCGGTTAGTTAACCTCCTGTTTAAACCCTTTTCCACTCTCATCTTTAGAGTGATGATCCACTAGAACAACCCGTAGAGCCAATCCTTTAGGAATTTACACCAACTATTTGTTTCGTTACACCATTACACCTTAACCTACCCTGTTAGATTAAAGTTTAATTTACAGTTGCTAGTTGCTTAAAGTGTAAAGTTTGTATTTCCTGAGTCTTGTGTCATTTTCTATCTTTGGTGCGGTTGGAAATTTGCACATTGCAAATGGGAATGTATATTAGTAGTCAAAACTCATGTGATTTTACTACCATCACAATTATTGGTGAATCCGAAGAACGAAGAAACTACCGAAGGAATTATCCGGAATTATTATGATCGTGAAGATGGTGAAACTACACCGAGATTTGAAGTATAGTTATTAAAAAAATGAAAAAAAAAGAGAAAGAAAGAAAGTTTGAAGATAATCGTTTCGCAAAGAAATTACCGAAGGAATTACACAAAGGATCGATTATTCGTTGATACGTCTAAGAAAATCAACGATGTAGAGTATTGTACAAAGTGGAAGATATCGCCACTTGCCTTGTAGAGTATGTAAAGTTTTGGGATGATTGGGAAGTTGACCGTTATGGGAACGCCAACTCATGTTGTTGTTTTTGATCAATGATCAAGACGTTGTAAATAGTCGTGTCTTTGTCATGATAACGGTCGGGGAAATAAGTGTCTAGCAACTTGTATCTTAAGTCTTAATCTATTTGTTTCTTGATTTTATTTAACAATAATTTATTTCCCTCTTTCCTAATAATTAGTCATTGGTCTATGACTTTTGGTGAAAGTTAGAAGGTTTCTACCCTATATCATTCTTCATCCTAACCGTTGGTTAAATTCGAATGGGGATGTGATGAACACTTATGTCTATCCCAGCGATTCAGGTGTGTATGTGTGTTTCAGCTGCCTTGTTGGAGTGGTACTTCTGGAGAAAGATTGTAGAATGATCAACCGTATGTCTTTCCATACAAAAACCCATATTTACCTTTATAAACTTGTTACTCCTTGGCTTTAGTAGTGGAGATGTGTATCCTTGCCAAGCTTATGATAGAATACTCGTCACGACCGAGCAATTGAGCGAATTAGTTACATGTTACCACATAGATTAGTTTGAGGTGATTTTGAGTGTTTTTCATCTACCTACTATCGTGAGGTATTTTGGTTGTGTAACTTGTAATAAGATCGATAAATGCTTTAACAGAAAATATCCTTAGGATATATTATTTGTAAACATTTAAAGCTACTTGAGGACATATTAGATTCAAGTGGGGGATATTTGATGACCACAAATAACGTCTATATTTTTATAGCATCATTTATCCCACGATATTAACCCATTTTGTATAGTTATTGCAAAGAATTGTTACTTAATCGTTTATATTTGAGAATTGCAGTAATTATGGAAATAATTGGTGAAAGAGAGCAAAAGACGCGCATTTCCTGGAGCTTAAATGAAGATATTTTGAAGATTACTATTCTGAAGACCAATACGCCGTATCCATCAAGAAGATACGGCGTATCCGTGCCTGCACTCACCAAAGACCACAGAAGATTAAAGACCAATACGCCGTATCCAGAGGACTCAATACGCCATATTCAAGATATGGAATCAATATAATATTCTGGAAGATATCAAACGTGTCCCCTACCTCCCAAGAAATCCAATACGCCTTATCCAAACACCCGATTGGATCCCGTATTCAACCGACTTCCAGACCTTATAAATAGAAAACTCAAAAACGAGTTTTAAGTGTGCTAAATCATATTCTCGATACCTAAACCATAAAAATCGATTTTCAGAGGAGAAAAAGAGCAAGAGAGGTCGAGCAACATATTTAATTCCATAGAAGACAACGTGTAATTCCATATACTTTAGTAATCGTTCAGTTTTTGGTATCATTCGTTAACTCGGTTAGTTTACCTTGGCTAAATAATTACTCTTGTATTTATTATGACATTTGAAGGCTAATACCTTCGGGTATTAGCCATTATTATAAAGATTTGAATGTTTGGTATTTGTTTATATCGATTTCTTGATTTATCGTTGAGTGCTTGTTTATGTTTATCAATTTATACTTGTTTACGCGCTTTTGTATGCGACCTATCATTCAACTGGATCTAGTGAAATAGACCAAGGGGATCTAGAGTCCGGGATAGCTCTCCATATAGTAATTTATACATCTAGAATAATAGTTACACAAATATTATCCTTCTAAGTCTGTGTCTAGGATACGCTCACAAGTATTGTCCTTATAAGTCTGTGTCTAGGTACGCTTCAGGCTTAGTCTAGTTAATTGGATATTGCGATGGTTTAATTGATCGTGTGACTAGCAGGGACCTTAGATTTTCAACAAATAACGTTTTGATTCCATTGGATAGTTGGACAAGTGGACTACTAGTGTATAGATTGCCATTAAGCGGTAAGTGGGTAAAGTCTCTATGAGCTAGGGTTTAACAAGATCACCATTGCTTTAATCCCTAAGATATATTATAATCAGCAAATAAGGATGCTTTATGCGGATGCTTTAATTGTGACAGAATTAATGTGTCTAGGTCTTAGGATGATGTAACGCCTAAGTCTTAAGAATGATATGCCACCTCGAGAGAAGAAATCATTACACTAAATAAACAAACCAACATTCTAATCGGATTAATAATGGTTAATACAGTTTTCTTATATAAGGTTCGACCGCTCTTTTATCTTTTGTCTATTAGCTTGTGTGGGTAACAGTGTCTTGAATTGATTGTAGTCACCAACCAAACCGTGCCAGTCTCTCAGGCTAAAAACCCCCTTTTCCCATTAGAATTAGGATTTAGACTGACATAGGTTTAACATAGGTTTAGATTAGAATAGAATTAACATAGATTAGATAACCAAGATATTAATTAAATTGATAGATTTAACCTCGCTCTTAGTGATCGACACCCTACTTACCACGAAACTACTACCGATCGGGTACACTGCCCGTTAAAGTGTTGTTTTTGGTTGAGTCGGCAAAATATAAATTTAAAACTTGAATCAATAAAATATACACCACACAACGACACATCAGGGAGTTTTCTTGCTTGGTACTTCATGATGGACGTGAACATCTATTGGAGAAACAATTTCAGCATTTGTATGGGGAATATCTGAAAAGTTTAAGAATTTAGCCGCCAAGTCAAATGAATGAGAAGAGCTGGTAACTGGGACTTCAGTCTTCTATAGAACAGTAGAAAGTGTCACATGAGCACCTTCTATGACTTGTAAGATCTCCAGATTTTCATCCCTATGTTGAACGTTAGTCATTGCAGCATTAGTACCCTCCTCTTGAATAAACCCTTTAACAGTATCAACTGGTTCATTCAGCCTTATATTCCAACTCATGTAGTAGGTGGCTGTAGTTTAATCAATTCTTCATCTTCATCACCTTCAGCTTTATCAGTAATCTTTGTTTCATCTTCATCATCAGAATCGTTAGACGGAGTTTTAACAAGTTCGTCCTTTACTTCTTCTTCATCATCTTCATCTTCTTTATTTTCTTCATGATCAGATTCAGAATCCGATTCATTCTCATCAGTTTCATGTTTGGAATCTGACTCATTGTCATTTTCTGTGTGGTTTGCATCATCACATAACATCTCTTTGATCACTGTCTTCACCACTGAGTCTTGTTTATTATTGCTGTCATCTTCATCATTTCCCTAAGATTCAGCTTCACTTTCAGATGATTCTTCTTCTGTCACATCGGGAACCCCTGGTTTAACACCAGTTCCTTCACTTGTAATAGAAGGTTTGATTTTGGTAGCGCTTAGAGCAGTTTTGATAAGAGTACCAGACCCACTTAGATGAGTCTTGTAAAAGTCCCTCATACTCTTCCTGAACTTCTTCAAATTGAGCATCTTCAGTTAAAGCCACTTAAGAGAGTAACTCAATTCCTTTGCCTCGAGTAACATCCACCTTTTACTTCTTCTTAGACAATGGCATCTCAGGAGTTTCTCTAATAACAACACCTCTTGCTAGATCCTTAATAGACTTCTTTGCAGGTCTCTTTACTCTCTTTGACTTTCCCGTAGGTTCTTCAGTTGAAACTGGGATAATAGTGAGTTTAGGAGAGGCTGGCTTCTTGAACTTTTGTGCCTTCTTAGGAGGTGTAGCTCCTGTAGCAAAACCAAGGTAAGTGTTGTAAGCTTTGGTTTCCTTCATCTCAGGACTGGTCAAAGATTAAGGAAGTATAGCACCATAGATTTGAGTTTTTTCTTTTGCAGAGACAAATCTTAAAGTGTTAATCAAATAGTCATCCCTGGAGGTGTGCATCCCGATCTTGTTTCTCCAGGAGAGTGTCTTGCCTTGAGTAAGGAAG
Organism: Tanacetum coccineum; assembly: GCA_026074375.1. NCBI lineage: Eukaryota > Viridiplantae > Streptophyta > Magnoliopsida > Asterales > Asteraceae > Tanacetum > Tanacetum coccineum. The sequence goes on along the minus strand of BQNB010006562.1, from coordinate 81,011 downwards.
TAGTGAATGATAACTTTGGTGAATCGAGGGTAGTACATCTTCTCTTGATTTTTGTAGGCTTTGTTGTCAATATGGTAAATGAAATCTTCCCAAAGTAGTTCAACATAGTCCACATTCTTCTGATGGTAAATACCCCAAAGGATTTGTGCTCTGGAGAGACGAAGCTTGTCAAGACCAATTGTCTTTCCAGATAAACTTCTGTTAATGAGAGCAGCAAAAGTTCTCCAGGGTTGATGCATCTGATCAACAACAACATCATTGAGTGAATTGATTTCCCCAGTATGACTAAGATCTCTTAAGAAAGATACAATTTCTTCATCAGTAGGAAGTACATCAAAGTCTTGACCTTATACTCTAGGGCAGATCTTAAAGATATCTATGAAGATTTCCAAAGTGAGTTTGAATATCTTCCTTTTGTCCATTTTAAATCTGTAGAAAGTGTCATGCTTATAAACTGAACCCCAGAATTAATGCATGTAGACTTTTGGAGCATATGCAGTGATGAGAAATGCAGAGTAGCATGGAGTGAGAACAAGAGCATACAAAAACGACTTGAGAATTGTAGGTTTTCTCTGTATCTTTAGGATTACGTCTTCATTGATTTCCTAATTCAAGTCTTTTCTCCTGAGAAACAAGTCCGATCAAGTTTGGTTATGTTGGTAGCAGTATGGAGGACCATGATTCTGCTAAGATTTGTCACATACAATTTATATACAGAAAACATATATATATTATATAACTATTTATATAATATATATATATCTATATATATCACTGAAATATAATCTTGTTCAGGGACTAATGATTATAGATGCAAGAAGATTTAACTAGGATTATTAAATGCACACAGATACGAGGCAAAATATTAACACACCATTGAGGACCAGGAGAAAAATACTCAAACCAACACTACTAACTATAGGTAATCTATAAAAAACCAAGGCAATCACTACGAATTTCTAAGGAGAAACTAGACCTAAATTAATCACTAAGTGATAAGGTAAGGCTTAATTAATCTTAGATTAGATTACGAGATTTAATTACCAAGATTATGAGATTAATTCATCTAGAAAAAATCATGTATAGTTCGCCTGTATTAAGTGTATAGTTCGCCTGTGTTGACCCCAGTGTATAGTTCGCCTATACAACTATGTATAATTCCCATGTATTAAGCCTAGTGTATAGTTCGCCTATGTATATGTGTATAATTCGCTTGCATTATCACTAGTGTATAGTTCGCCTATGAATACATGTATAATTCGCCTGTGTTATCATTTGTGTATAATTCGCCTACGTTAACGTGTATAGTTCGCCTGTGTAACACATAGTGTATAGTTCGCCTGTATTTACATGTATAGTTCGCCCGTGTAACACATAGTGTATAGTTTGCCTGCATTAACATGTATAGTTCGCCTGTGTGACACATACCCTAACATTTTACACCTTTTTCAAGCATCCCTATCCATCTTAACATGAACACATAGCATCTAGGAAACATATTAACACATTTAACTTATGAATTAACCACCAAAATCTTGCCTTTTGACTCATTCGACTCACATACACACGAAAACCCAAGATATTCAAGATTTTAACATATAAGCATGTTTAAGAACACTCAAATCACAAACAATCATTATAATAGTTCTAAACCCAAAACCCAGGAACTTTTACAAGTTCTTTACCCTTTTCTATGAGTTCGACAACAAGAATCAACCATAACGTATGAATACGTTAACCCTATTAAAAACTGTGTTAGGTACAACATCTAGACCCCTATAGGACCAAAACCCCTCAATTAATTTGAGATTTCATACACTTTTTAAGGTGACGAAATTTAGATCAATTTTTAGGGTTTTTTCGAGTAAAATTCCAACATTATGTCTGATTAATGGAGGTTTTAACATTAGAACCAGTGTACCTTTTGATTATAACGAAGATAGAGCGAGTTCTTGAAGGTTTGAAATTCAACAATGGAGGTTCAAGGGTTTAGTGTGTTCGTGTGTGTATAACAGACGAGAAGGGGGTGTTTTTGTTTTAAAACTTTTAGGTTTTGGCAAGAATGCCCCCTAAGGTTTACTAGAGCTTCTATTTTCCTAATTAATTTAACCTAAGGCATAAGATAGTTTCTCAAATGGCAAAACTAATCCCTAAGGTTTAATAAACTAAGAAAAAATTCACAATATGCAGATACCCTTAAAGAATTAAACACATAACAAATAAAGCCCGATTGAGTTAAAATTAATTAACTCCCCTTTAAATATTTATCCGATATGTTTAAAATCTTTTCCGATTATCACATGATTAATTATGAAGAAGATATTTGACATTTTCTCCCCCTCAAACAATGACCCGTTTTCTATTTAAAAGTTGTAGTCGTTGTTTGAGTGGTCAAATGTCTTTGAAAACGATTTATCTGATGAATTTCTGATTTGAAAAAATTTTAATTCTGAAAATCAACACCTTCAAAAATAAGATTTCTCTTATTAAAACACATAAGCGCACTGACACGTACACTTATAGAATATTGGAAGCACGGGTTGTGATGCAAAATAATCACAAGCCTTTGAATGAATATGAAGTAATTCATTCCCGAGAAAAATAAATTTCCCGTTGTGAGGTCAAGTTTTCTTTTTGAAATACTTGCCTTTAAGATGATGACCGGGTTGCTATCTGAAATAATAGCAAGCCATTTTTGGCATGTTTTAAAAGCTTTTGAACTTTTGCTCGAACTTCATTTACAGCCTCGTATCATTATTAAATGACATTTCTAAGGCCGTAAATGTTATCGATTTACAGAAGACGTGCCAAAGATACATATTTTTATATTTTTCTGATTTTTTTAATTTTTAATTTTATTTTTGAAAAATTTATATTAAAAGAAAATATTTTTGTGTTTTTATATTTTCTTATGTACATATGATACAAGATATACCGTGAGTAACCACCTTTACTCATCCTCTCCCTCTGTCAGACGTTTTAGAGTTCCGGAGACATGCTTCTCATACCTAGCTTCTTGATCAAGAAATTGAATCTTTCTCTTGGCAATGGTATGGTAAAGATGTCAGCTAGTTGATATTTCGTCCGAACAAAGTAGAGTTCCACTACTCTATTCTCCACCTTCTCCTTCATAAAATGGTATCGTACATCAATGTGCTTGGCTCTTGAGTGTTATACGTTGTTGTAGCATAGAGCAATCGGACTTTTGTTGTCGCAGTACAGAGGAATCTTATTGAATTGAAAACCATAATCTGTTAGCTATGAACGCATCCATAGGATTTGAGCACAACACCCAGATAAGGAGATATATTCCGCCTTTGTACTCAATATCGCAGTGCTCTTTTGCTTCTTGGAAGACCTGCTAACAAGTTTATCACCTAAGAATTGCCGCTTCCTGATGTACTGCGTCTAGTGTCCTGACACCCCGCGTGATCTGCATCTGCGTATGCTGTTAGAGACATACTGGTATCCTTTGAGTACCAGAGACCCATGTTAATGGTTCCCTTTAGGTATCGAAAGATCCATATAACCGCATTTAAGTGCTTTTTGATAGGCTTTGCCTGATACCGGACACATAAGCAGACAACATAAATAAGGTTGGGTCTACTAGATGTCAGATACATAAGGGATCCAATCATGCTACGGTAAAGTGTAGCATCAACTGGTTTCCCTTGTAGATCTTCATCCAGTTTACTCTTTTCTACCATATGTGTGTCTACAAAATTACTAGTTAGCATACCATATTTTTTAATAATTTCAGAAGCATATTTTGACTGGTTTAGGAAGATGCCTCTAGGACTTTGAGAAATTTGTAATCCTAAAAAGAATGACATCTACCCCATCATTGACATCTTGAAGTTAGTGGTCATCAGATTAGCAAACTCATTACACATTGCAGTATTAGTGGATGCAAATATTATATCGTCAACATAAATTTATACCAGTAGTAAGTCATTTTCTGCTTACCATGTAAAGAGTGTTGGATCCACTGCACCTTTAGAGAAATGTTGTGAAATGAGGAAACTTGACAGCATGTCATACCATGCATGTGGTGCTTGTTTGAGACTGTAGAGATCCTTTTTAAGCTTGTAGAAATGCGGTGGGTTGTCCTGATCAACAAATCATTCTGGTTGAGAAACGTAGACCTCTTCTCTAAGCTCGCCATTTAAGAATGCCGTTTTGACATCCATTTGGAAAATCATCATATTCTTGTTGGCTGCATTTCCTACAAAGATACGGATGGCCTCTATTCTTGCAACCAATGTAAATAATTCCTCGAAATCGATACCCTCTTTTTGCCTGAATCCCTAAGCAACTAGTCTTGCCTTATTCTTTAGTACCCTACCAAATTCATCCGGCTTGACCTTATAAATCCATTTGAGTTTGATCAACATGAGTTTATCTGGACATGGCACCAATTCCCAAACTTGTAACCTTTTAAATTCATGAATTTCTTCTTGCATTGCATCGATCCATGACGATTCGGTCATTGCTTATTTGAAGTTCTTTACTTCTATAAAAGTTAGGAAGGCATCAAAATAACACCACATGGCGTTAGTTTAGAGTTGCTTTCTCTTAGAGACAGAGCGAGAAGGATCGCCGATTACATTTGCTATAGGATGATCCTTAGTCCATCTACCAAGGTGTTCAAATTGGTGTTTTTGGTAATTCTTCAAAACCTTGAGAATGTTTGGAGAATGTTCTTGTTCTTGTGTTGATGGAATACTTGTTAATGGAGCATCCTAGTCAATGGAAGTTGACACAAGAGAATCGACAAAAATCACAGCTTTTGGAGCAACAACTTCTTGAACTGGAGAAACATCAATTGATGGAGGATTGAAGTATTCATCGAACATAGGTTGAAGCAAGCGATCCCAATCATCTCTTTTAGGTAGATTACAAGGTTGTTGAGAAACAGGGTTTGAAACGAGTCCTGAACTGGACATAACAGGAGTCATAGAATAAAGCCCAAAACCTGAACTGAATTATTTAGAAGCCATTGCTGTCAGCTTATCGAATGTCACATGAATAGTTTCTATAATTTTTTGGGTTCTTTTGTTGTAGATTCTGAACGCTTTCTTTGTAGGCGCGTAACCAACGAAAATACCAATGTTAGCTTTTGCATCTAGTTTACCCATGTCATCATTATCATTGGTAGGATAACAGAGTAAACCAAAGACATGAAAGAATGATAAATCTGGTTTCTTATCTTGCATAAGCTCATATGGAGTTTTGTTGTATCGAAGGCGGATTAAAGAAGGATTTTGGGTGTAACAGGCTGTATTGATTACTTCGGCCTATAAAAATAATGGAACTTTAGAAAATATTAACATTGTACGAGCAGCTTCTACAAGAGTTTGGTTTTGCCTTTCGACAATGTTGTTCTGCTGAGGAGTGCGGGTAACAGATGTTTGATGCGAGATGCCAACATTTTCATAAAATTCACGAAGTGTCTGATTGACAAATTCGGTTCCATTATCTGTTCAAAAATTACGGACAGTGGCATTCAAATGAACTTGAATATTTTTGATGCATTTGATGATGGCCTCAGGAGCTTCATCTTTTGTCCTCAAAAATCTGACCCAAGTAAATCGTGAGTAATCGTCAACAATTACTAAGATATACCTTTTCCCATTAATACTCGCCACACGCATCAAGCCACACAAATTCATATGCAAAAGATATAGTTTCTCTTGGTTAGTATCTTCAGCTTTGGGTAGATGAGAGGATTTCTTGCTTTTTCCTAATGCACATGCTGAACACATATGATCTTTCTAAAATTTTAGTCTTGGAATGCCTCGTGCAAGACCGTCTTTAGCTAGCTTGTTAAGAGTACCAAAGTTGAGATGTGATAACCGACGGTGCTAACCAGCTCTTAGACTTTGACGCTTTAGATAGAAGACAAATCAGAGATGTTTTAAGCATGTCATCAAGAGAAATTGTGTACAAATTTATGTCATATGATCCTAAAAGTAGATCAACACCTTCTAAATTATGAATAAAGCAAGCATTTTCCCAAAATGCGACTTCAAGATCTGCGTCGCAAAATTGACCAACAGAAAACAAGTTATGTCCAAGCCCCTCGACGTAGTATACTCTTGAGATAGTAACATTTCCCAGCTGATAGTCATCATGCCCCATAATCTTTGCAATCTGGTCATTTCCGAATCTAACTGGACCCAAAAATTTACAAACAAAGTTCATGAGCTGAGAGGGGTTCCCTGTCATATGTTTTGAACATTCGAATTCCAGATACCAGAGAACAATTTGGACAACCGGTCATGACAAGAGAAGAAGAAGATAGAATATCTGTAGTATTGGATCCCCAAGTATGATTGGGTTCCGAGTGGTTAGCATTCTTGGATTCTACAATCTTAGCCTTTTTACTCGAACCTACATTTTTAACATTTTTGGGGTTCTTGCTGTAGACTTTAAGCTCTGGTTTTTGTGTTTCAACAGAGTGGGAAGTGGTTTTCTTAGGAGGCACAACGTTAGCTGAAAATGATCCTAGTTAAAAGGCATGAGTTACCAACTATAGTGAAAGTTTTGCCTGTTGGTTTCCATTTAAGTCCTACTTCAGTGAATACATGACCTGTAGGTTTCCAAATATTTTGTTTTTTATGTTTCTTAACAGATTTAGCACAGCTATTCATATTTTTCACAAAATCAAGAAGACACATATCATGAACACCATTAAACATATATTTCTTACAAGTAGCACAAATAAGTTCAGAATTTTCATTTAACAGTGAATGCTTAACATCAACATCACGAATAGGTTCAACACCACGATTCTTTTTATTAACTTTCCTAGGTTGGGCTTTTACTTTATTTTTCATGTTCCTACTTGGTGTTTGCGAGATCTTATCATTCTTTTTATTGCCTATAGGCTTTGATTTGCAATTACTAGTAGAACACTTCAATCATGTAGGAGACAACACAAGTGTGTTAGAATCTGATGTTTTAGATGACTCTACCTATTTAATGTTGCTTGAGGATGTGAGAGGTTCAGCAAACCTAACTTTCTTAACATTGTTTTTGGGTGTGAAAGCAACCTTTTTTGCACAAATTTTAATCGCATTAGGGCATGTATCTCGAACATATACAACTAACTCCTGAATTCGTTGGGCATGCTTACAGGCAAAGTCTAAGTCATTATCTAAAGGTTGTTTTGATTTAGCTTGTTTGACTATTTCTTGAAGAATATTAGCTTGTTCTTGAGTGTACTTAAGGTAGTTTATGTGAGCTTACCTATTTTGCAATAACATAGGAGCCAAAGGTTCTAAGTCTAGCTTAAACATGCCTGGAACAATAGTGTTGGCAGATGGTATTTGTGCAGCAATATCAACAATTTCTTTTCCTTTTAATTTTCGTAAATCGTTTTTTAATGACATTATCAAAAAAACCTTATCTTGAATTTGAGCTTTTAAATGCTCATTTTCAGTAGATTTTAAGTTTAGTTTATCAATTAAAGAGTCACTCTATTCTTTAGTACGAACACGTGTCTTTTTGATTGAGTCAAACTGATCTTCAAAAATCTGTTTCACATAATTAATTTCTTTACAAAGATGCTCATTTTCTGAAAGCAATTTTGCCACACTATTTTCCAGTTCTACATTTTTGGTTTCTATTTCACAATAATCATAATTGGCATTCTCTTCCTTGGACTTTTCTCTCATTGATTTTATAATTTCCTTCAACTTACAAATGGTAGTGTCTTTGTCTTGTAGCTGAGCTTTCAAATCATTATTTTCAAAATATTCTAGAATTTCAAAAGCATTTTTATTATCACAAGATTCATCTTTTTGAAAATTTCTTGATGAACTTGTATTGACAATTCAAGAGAAATACAATGTTTTTCAAGTTGTGAGTAACTTTTCAAAAGATCATTATGCGCATTTTATGTTTTCAAAAGCTCGACATCAAGATTGAAACACTTATCAAAAGATTCATTTCTCTTTCTTTCCATATTCACAGATTCACCATTCAAAGACATAGAATTCATCATAGTCATAAGAACATCTTGAGACATGATTTGTTGTAAGAGTTGATCATTTTCCAAAAAGAGTTCTCTTTTAACAATGTTAGAACATTGTTTGTCAACTAAACACTATTGAACAGCAACTTGCATTTGGTCAAAAACTGTTTGTACTTCTATTATTTCATTAAAAAGATCTTTATCAAACACATTAAAGATGTCTTTTAATGATTTTAATAACGTAATAATTTCATTGTTAAAAATAGCTTTAGTATGTTCAAACCCCCATTCACATTCTGTACGAGCATTAGGTGTAGTCCTTATCTTCACCACGTTGTCAAACTTGGCAAGGTGGAATTTAAGCTTTTTAAGGCTTTCATTCACCAAGCTTACCTCAGAAAGTTCCTTAGGAGCTTCCATTTTGACAAGTGATGCATCAGAAGATTCAGTGGAAGGGTTTGACATATGATACCAGAAAGCTTGTTCAGCCGACCATTCTTGTTGTAGAACACAGCGTTTCCTAAAATCCTTAAATAGTTGATTCAATTTTACATAATCAATAGGTTTTTGAGAATTTTTTTGTTTAATAGCCTCTTATAACAACCCGTAATGTTCATCAATGTAATTATCCATCTATTATATATATACCACCTTTTTACAGGGAAATTTTTGCTTTATCTCATTATGCAACGTAACTTGCATCTCTAAAGTAAACGAGCTCATGCAACCTCCAACAATGCCATCTATATCTATGTTTATATCATGTATGTGAAATCCTAAATAAACAGATCTTCTTAGCTTGTTAAAGCTTAGTTAACCTAGATAAATCCAAACTAACTATATGAGAAACTATGATTATGAATACTACAAGTTATGCGGAATCTAAATTGCAATACTAAGAAGAACAATGAATACTAAACTTGAATATATCGATTGAAAATATTCTGCTAAGGTTACAGAATAACTAACTATGAATTGATGTGTTTTCTATGAAAAATTGATGTGTTTCTAACTATGTCGTAGGGTTCCTTTTATACACTAAGAAAAACCCTAATGGGCTTACAAAACATGTTAAGTGATCATGCATGTCTATTTATAATATATCTCATGCATATCACATAAGCAGTACTAACTTCTTATACTAACAATACTAATAAACTAACTAACAGTACTAATAAACTACTCCCTCCGTCCCATATTAAATGTCCACTATTGACTTTTACAGTCTTTCTTTTTCAACTTTGACCTTAAATATATTAGTATGTGTTATATGATACTTGATGAAAGTTATATCAATGAAAAATACATTTAAAACTCAATCCAATCATATATTTTGCATCAAATATTACATAACACAAATAAAAATATTTAAGGTTAAAGTTGAAAAAGAAAAACTTTGAAAAGTCAAAGTGGAAATTTAATATGGGACGGAGGGAGTAACATTTTGTATTGGCAGTACTAACTATAACTAACAGTACTAACTATTACAACTAGCAGTACTAATGACTTAGTTTATTTTCTTCAGTCTTTAGCAGCAGTATCCATATTGAACCAGCAGTAGTAAAGTAGTACTAGCAGTAGTAACTCAGAATTCCTAACAATCCTCCCATAAACTTGATATTTACTTGTCAATCATCAAGTTTCTTCAGTTTAAGCATCTTGGTCATTAGGAGGGTGTATCCAAACAATTTACTACTCTTCAAGCATTGATTTGATGAACTTGATAAGCTCAAATGCCATAGTAATTTCTTCTTCAGCTTCTAACTGCAAGTTCAACATCTTCTCCAATAATTCCTTGATCAGTGGGTACTTTTTATCTGCTAGGATATTAATCTTCATAGGTGTACCATCTATAAACAGAGTGTGAACTCTACAATTTTCATGCAATTTCCATTTCAGCAATTGCATAACATTGGCTTTGTCTTGTCATTGCTTTGTCTTATCATTTCTTTGTCTTGTCATTTCTCCTCCCCTGTTTGGATGCATCCTCTTCATTTAAATCATCATCTCTTTCTCCAAGTCAAGCACCTGTTTTGACAATTTTGTAAACATAGTCATCAATTCCTGTAGTTTCAGTCTACCCTCATCACATCCAAGTGTGTAACCTCCTGGGAGAGGTGAATCATAGGGTGTGATTGGTACATTAGCTATCAATTCAAATTGATGTTCCATCCTGCCCTCCCCACTTCTATATGTGTTACCTTCTGAGAGAGGTGTTTCATTAGGCTTTTCAAGCACTCTATCAGACCTAGTCTGAGCAGGAGCACTCCTATGGTGTCTTGGCGCCTAGGACTGCCACCTGTATCCATTCCTTGAGGAATGTCAACATTAGGCATTGCCGTGGTCTGGGTCCTAATTATGTTATCACTATCTTGTGCTGCATCTAAGCTAGCAGCAGTAGTGATAGCTCTTTCCACTCTGTCACCCCATCCTTATGGACAGCCTCATCTGCTTCAAGGTCTTGAGGTACACTAGTCTAAGGTAACTTAGTGTCCTTTTTTCTTCTCCTACGTGTTTGAGTCTTTCTTTTTCTTTGATATGTAGTTGGAGATGGGAGTAGTTGCTCAATGTGAGCTTCAATTTTGTTGGGAATTATATTTGAGTTGATAAGACAAAACAAGAATGAAACAATAAGGACTTAAAGGAAAAGGACCTAAATCAACAATAAGAGATTCTTCAAGCTGGTGGAGTATATTCTACAAAAGATGGAAGATATCAGAAGATACTATAAGATATGCTCAAGAAGAATAAAGATAAAGATTAAAAGATTTAGTTTCCTTATTGTGTTTATTATGTTTCCTTGTAAACCTAGATATCTCTAGTAAATAAAGAGATACAGGTTATAGGTTTTAGAGATCCAGAAAAGTGTGTGTACACAAAGTGTTAGAGATGTAGACGTCTATAGAGTTGGTGTAGCCTCAAGGTAATCAAGGTTTTCCTCGATCCCTGTTACAGTTCATTGATGTAACCATATTATCTTGATCAAATAATATTGGGGATGTGGTGAATGTTTGGTAAAACCTTGTTGTTTATCTTTGTTCTTATTTTTCTTTGTTTTTATAACTTATGAACATTGATATTATTCTAGATAAAGGTCTAAACAACCTGAGCTTACAACGATCTTTAGGTTTCCACAATTGGTATCAGAGCCTCGTGGCTCTTGATCTAGGATCTACAAGGTTTTTAAAGAAACCCTAAAACCCTAATTTTGTAGAAGAATCAATTTTGGTTAAAGTTTTCAAGGATTTTTGGAGTTGAATTGCTATAACAATGTTTATAATCTTCCTCTCTACATGTTATGGGTATGCAATATGATTGTAAATTGTTGTTAAAAGGGTTTCAAGTTATGGTTTTGATGCATGATCTGTAATATTAAAACGAGATCAAGGAAACCCTAATTACAAGGGTTTTGGCTATAAGATTTATTGTTTCTGATCTCAACAATTGGTTTCATGCATCATGAAGATCTTCACAAGGGTTTCGATTTCTTTGTTTTTGCATGGGATCTGCTATTTTTATTGTTTATCATAATCAGATCCGTACGGTTCAAGCTTTCCTTAATATGTGTGGATGCTTATGATATTGAGGTTTGTCAAAACCCTACTTTGGTGTTTTCCTGCTGCTAACATCTTTGACAGTTGCTTATTTATTGCACCATGGATTCATAATACAAATCGGAGAATCATTTACTTGTTTATATGGTGGTTTTAAAGCCAAAGATGTTTGGATATGGAATAAGGGTTTTAATAAATAAGGTGTGCTCAATATCTGGTGATTGATTCATGTTGATCGTTTGTTGTGATTCGATGTTATGGAAGTTGAATATAGTGAACAGATAAGTGTTGGTATTGCTTCTGAACGTGTGATTTTAATGCTGTTCATATTTAAAAGGAATTAGTACTGAACAAAAGTATCTTACGATTTAATGCTATGAATTCACATGAATATATTTAGAAGATATACATGTATATATTTGGAAGATACACGTGGGTTGGTATATGGAAAGAATGCACGTGTGGCAAAAAAAAGAGGCAGGTTTATTGACACTGTTTGATGTCTTTAAAGCTGTTTGATACAGTTTGGGCTTTATTAATGCTGTTTGTGCTTCAACATGGTTAGTACTGTTTGAAGAAGTATATTTTTGGTGCTGTTCGAATTTGGTGATGTCAACAGGAAGTTATACTATTCGAAGCAAGAAAAAGGATAATACTGCTTAACGTGAATAAATAATACTGGTTGTTTTGTCCGATGAAAATTACAACTGTTAATGTTAACCGATATCGTACAAGGAATGATTTTTCTTCTCGGTTATTCTATTGTTGGGAATTATATTTGAGTTGATAAGACAAAACAAGAATGAAAAAAGAAGGACTTAAAGGAAAATGACCTAAATCGACAATAAGAGATTCTTCAAGCTGGTGGAGTATATTCTACAAAAGATGGAAGATATCAGAAGATACTATAAGATATGCTCAAGAAGAATAAAGATAAAGATTAAAAGATTTAGTTTCCTTATTGTATTTATTATGTTTCCTTATAAACCTAGATATCTCTAGTATATAAAAAGATACAGGTTATAGGTTTTAGAGATCCAGAAAAGTATGTGTACACAAAGTGTTAGAGATGTAGACGTCTATAGAGTTGGTGTAGCCTCAAGGTAATCAAGGTTTTCCTTGATCCCTGTTACAGTTCATTAATGTAACCGTATTATCTTGATCAAATAATATTGGGGTTGTAGTGAATGTTTGGTAAAACCTTGTTGTTTATCTTTGTTCTTATTTTGCTTTTTTTATAACTTATGAACATTGATATTATTCTAGATAAAGGTCTAAACAACCTAAGCTTACAACAATCTTTAGGTTTCCATAAATTTGAGGTTCATGAAAAATTTGGTTGTGAGGTAGAGGGTGTGGGTTGGGGTTCAGGGGGTGTTGCTGAACCTTCACCCTCAGGTGCTTGGTTATGCACCAATAGTATTAACGGTAACAAGCAGTATTAATATTAGCCTGTAAGTATTAATATTTGTCCAACAGTATTAATATTAGTCCAACAGTATTAACTTGTTCTCCAATAACTATGCAATAACACGCCTCTATTCATCACAAGCACACTAGAAATAACTAGATAGACATGTGGGAATTCATGAGGATCCATATCTATGCATAGCCTATGAATAAAAGTTAAGAACTGTCAACCAAAACAAAATACCAGTTGTAATCCATTCCAACTTCAATCTAAATAGCACTTTTATATACTCCACTGCACTTAAACACCATTAACCTCCCTTGAGATCATGCAGCTACAGATTAAGCATACAAATGCTTACCACCAGAAAATTAAATCTACTCACATTAAAAGCTTTAGTGAGCGAATCAGCTACATTATTATCAGTGTGTATCTTGACCATCTCTATCAATCTCTTCTCATAGGAGTCTTTAATGAAATGATGTCGAATCTCTATATGCTTTGTTTTAGAATGGTAGACAGGATTCTTGACAACACAAATGGTACTCTCATTGTCAACATGAATCTTGTCTACATAAAATTGTATCCATAATCCATCATCTGATTTTGGATCCAAAGCACTTGACCACAACAGTGAGAAGTAGCAATATATTCAGCCTCAGTAGTTGAATTAGCCACCACTGTCTGCTTTTTACATTGCCAAGAGATTAACCTTGAACCAAGAAATTGACAACCTCCCATTGTGGATTTCCTGTCCAAACTGGCACCTGCATAATCATTGTCTGAAAAAGCTTCCAATATAAAAGGAGAGTTCTTAGGATACCAAAGGCCCAAATTGGGTCGACCATTTAGGTATTTGAAGATCCTTTTTACTGCATTCAAGTGAGAAACTTTTGGTTGAACTTAAAATCTTGAGCATGCACAAACGGAGAACATAATATCTGGTCTAGAGGATGTAAGGTACATCAATGACCCAATCATTGACCTGTATAAATGGACATCAACATCCTCACCATCTTCATCTTTGGTTAAAGCCTTGTTGGTTTCCATAGGCGTACTGGCTGTCTTTATACTAGAAAAGCAAAATTTCTTCAAGATTTCACCAACATACTTGTCTTAACCAGTGAAGATCCCATCCTCTTTCTGCTTGACTTGTAAACCCAAGAAGAAAGTAAGCTCTCATATTGAACTCATCTAGAACCTTTTGTGCATTATTTGCTCAAAATATGTACACAAAGACTTGTTAGTGGAACTAAAGATGATGTCATCTACATATACTTATACCAGTAGAATATCATCCTTGACTCTTTTTATGAACAAAGTCTTATCAATTTGACCTCTGTAGAATCCATTGTTCAGCAGATAGGTAGAAAGAGTCTCATACCAAGCTCTAGGAGCTTGGTGTAGACCATATAAGGCTTTCTCCACTTTGTAAACTTTTTCTGGAAATTATGGATCCACAAAACCTAGAGGTTGGCTTACATATACCTCCTCTTCAACAGTACCATAGAGAAAGACACTTTTGACATCCATCTGGTACACAAGAAAATTCATAAATGATGAATAGGCTAAAAATAACCTGATTGCATCAATCCTGGCAACAGAAGCAAAAACCTCATCATAGTAAATGCCTTTTTCTTGTTTGTATCCTTGTGCTACCAGCCTGGCTTTGTTTCTGACTACTATACCCCTTTCATATTTCTTATTTCTATACACCCACTTTGTACCAATAGCCTTTTTACCATATGGTAGGTGAACTAAGGTCCAAACTTTCTAAATCTTGAACTAAAGCAGCTCTTCTTGCATTGCTTCAACTCAACTTTCATTATCAAGGGCTTGAGCTATCTTTGTGGGTTCTTGCTGAGAGAGGAAACATGCAAATAAGCAGTTCTAGAAATCTTTATGATTTGTCCTTTTCTATTTTTGGATGTAGTTAATCATAGCATGTTCTCTAGAACTCTTCTTTGTCATGCCCCTTGTTTGTACTGCTAAATTTAGATCTTTAATTATTTGATCTATAGGATGAATAGAGTGTACTCTAGTTGTGGGAATAGGACTGACAATAGTTGAAGGTTTCATGTTGTTGAAATCAGCCTTTGTACCCATAACTTGATCGACAAAAGGAGAATTGTAAGTGTCTAAATCTTCATCATTAAAAGCACTGCCAAAAATGCCAGTATTTTGAACTTTAGTAGTATCCTCCAGATCAGGCATGAAAGGATCATCTGGAAAATCATTGACATCATTAGAAGTTCTTGGTGTACTAGCAGCATTAACTGGTGTGCTAACAGTATTAAAACTGTTAGTGCTGCTGGCTCTAGTAGCCTTCCCTTGAAGAAGCTCCCTGTTGCATTGTGCTTCAAACTCTTTTCTAACATTACTTCTAGCCTAAACTAAGATAAATAAAGATTAAAGTTTAAAGCTTTATGGTTTTTAAACCCTCAAAAAGTGAAAAAATTTGAATGGTTCGAACCAAACTACACGAACAAAAAAGAGTAAAAAACGCACACAAAACCTTCACAAACATCTCATGGCTCTTGATACCAATTGTTGCTTATCTTTAACCAATTATTTGTTGGGATAAATCTTCACATATTAGTACTTCTTGTTCAAGAGATTAATATGGTCAGTTTATAACTAAAGTATAATGAGTTAATATGTAGTACAAGTTTAGTACTGCTAGTGTTAATTTATACTAGCAAAGAAACTTAATACTGCTGAAGAATTAAGACTGCCAGAAGAAGTTAAAGACTGCATGAAGATAAAGACGTGTGAAGAAGAGATAAAGACGTTGTTAAAGTTAAGTATTAGATATCTTGTGTATATTCTTAAATTTATTTAGAAAGATATGCATATAAGGCTTTATATTTTAGAAAGATTCTTTAGTTATTCTTGTAAAGGACCTCCTTGGTGTATTAAAAGGAGAGGGGGAGTCTAGGTTATGGTTTAGACATACATCAATCATGTTTTTTTGTAGCTTCATAGGTTTGTAAACCCTAGTTAAAGACAGAGTACTCATATATTCATCATAATTATATTGTAAGCTTTTGGTTATATCTATTATTTATTCATTCTACATGCATCCCACAGTTTACTTATTTCATTTTATTTATTATATGTACTAAAGAGTAGATTCTACATACTCTTAGTATAACAAAGTTTTAGCATAGTTGTCTTGAATTATTCATACAACTAACCCTTTTACAAGGTTTGCAAGATTAGTTGGGATCAAAGTGTATCAGTGCCTTGTGTTTGTAACTTGATCTAGAAGTTATGGAATTTGAATGACAACTAACACTACTGCTGAGCTACCCATACTCAAAGTTGCGTGAGTATGAGATTGTGGTGATCAAGGAATCAAGTAATACTTCCAAGTATTAGGACTATGATCTCATGGGAGGTCATAGAGAATGGTTAACCATGGGATACTGTACCACAAACAGCACAAGGAGAATGGTACCTTCTATTACAAATGATGTCTAGTACTATATAACTGCTAAAGAAAGGCTAACAAGAGAATTGATGTGAAGGCTAGAAGCTTGTTACTCATGGCTTTTACCAATGAACATCATCTTACTTTAGCCATTACAGTGAACATCAACTTACTTTCGGTCAATACATTGATACTAAAACAATGTTTGCTGCTATCGAAACACGATTTGGAGGTAATGAAGCCACTAAGAAAACACGAAAGACACTTCTGAAGCAACAATATGAAAATTTTAGTGCATCAAGCACAGAGTCTCTTGACTCTATCTTTAACAGGCTCTAGAAGATTGTTAGTAGGCTTGCAATTTTGGGTGTGGTCATCGCTCAAGAAGACTTAAATTCAAAATTTTTGAGCAGCTTGCCTCCTGAGTGGAATACTCATGTTGTAGTCTGGATGAATAAGGCTGAAATTGAAACAATGAGCATCGATGATTTGTACAACAACTTTAAAATTGTTGAACAAAGTGTAAAGAAATCTGTTGGTGCAAGTAGTGGTGCTCAAAACTTGGCCTTTATGACTGCTCCAAGCACTAGCAGTACTAATGATGTTAATACTGCTAAACCTGCATATGAAGTTAGTACTGCTAGCCCTAATGTTAACACTGCTAGTCCTCAAGTTAGTACTGCTAGCTTCAGTGATAATGTTGTGTATGCTTTCATGATTGAGAATCCCAATGGTTCTAATCTCCTACAGCAGGACTTAGAGCAAATTCATGAAGATGATCTGGAAGCAATGGATTTGAAGTGGCAGCTCTCTCTGCTAAGTATGAGGGCAAAGAGGTACTATCAAAGGACATGCAAGAAAATTTTCATTAATGCTAATGATACTGCTGGGTATGATAAATCCAAGGTAGAGTGTTTTAACTGTCACAAGATGGGACACTTTGCCAGGGAGTGTAGAGCATCAAGGAACAAAGAGGGTCAGTTCAGAAATCAAGACAACATTAGGAAGCATGGAAACAATGAAGACACATCTTCAAAGGCAATGTTGGCTATATATGGTGTATGTTTTTACTGGAGTGATATGGCAGAAGAACAGGTTCAGACAAACATGGCTCTAATGGCGTTTTCAGACTCTAAGGTATACAATGATAAAACTTGTCTGAAAAACTATGAAACTCTTAAGAAACAGTGTGATGATTTAATTGTTAAGCTTAATCAAACTGAATTTACAGCAGCTACTTATAAAAGAGGTTTAGCAACTGTAGAAGAACAACTTATCACATATAGAAAGAATGAGGTTTTTTTAATGAAGAAGTTGCAGTTCTTAAAAGAGAAGTAGCTTGCAAAGACTATTGTAACACCCCCAAAATGGGTCGCAGCGGAATATGATGTTTCGGGGGTATTACTTCATAGATCAATAGCACAAGATATGAGAACGACCATTATAAGGATCATTTAAAACTGATACATTGGATTTCATAAATGGTTCGATACAAAAAGCTCATTGGCTTAACTTGTTTATCTTGTAAAAACAAAGATTTCACAACATAACAATATTCCAAAATGGTCTTATTCTGGTCTTGATGAATTCAAAGACCCTGAATTTAAAAGTTATGGCTGTGAGGATAGTAAACAAAAGTCTAACATTGTTTGTGATAAAAAAATCAGATGCTTCTAAGGAAAATTCTAATGACTCTTTGGTAAAAGAACAAGTATCAGAAGACACAAGTAACTTTGTTGAGTCTTCACTTAAGTTGATAAAAAAACTGTTTTTCTTGATAAAAAAGATTGGAGTTTGTCAAACCTAAAAATCATGAAAAACCAGTTAAAAAGTCAGTTAGGTATGCTGAGATGTATAGATCACAAAGTCCTAGGGGGAATCAAAGAAACTAGAATGGACAGAAGTCCAATCAACTAGGAAGTGATTTTGTGATGTATAACAAAGCTTGCTTCATTTGTGGGAGTTTTGATCATGTGCAGGCTCATTGTAAATACCATCAAAGGGAAAGGATGGTATATGGGAATAATTATACTACCAACAGGACTCACCTTAATGCTCAAAGGAACATGGTTCCAAGAGCAGTTTTAATGAAAACTGGCCTAAAACCATTTAATACTGCCAGGACAGTTAATACTGCTCATCCCAAATCTACAGTTTTTAGTGCTAAACCAATGTCATGTTTTTCAAAATCAGCACAATCAACTGTAAAAAGGCCCTATCAATCAAAAACAGTATTAACCAACAAAAATTTTACCCAAAAAAATAATACTGCCAAGGCAAAAGCAGTTAATACTGCTAGGCCAAAAGCAGTTAATACTGCTAGGCCACATTCAACAGTTGTTAATGCTGTTAGGGTTAATCAGGCAAATGCTGTTAAGGCCTCAGCATGTTGGGTTTGGAGGCCTACCAAACTTGATAGTGCATCAATCACTTTGAAGAAACACAACTACATTGATGCACGAGGCAGATCCAAGTCAGTAATGGCTTGGGTCCCCAAAGGAAACTAATTTCCTTATTTTTATGTGCAGGGCAAGCCACAACAGGATGATACAGGATTTATTGACAGTGGATGCTCAAGGCACATGACTGGGAACATAGCTTATCTCTCAGATTTCAAGGAATTTGATGGAGGTTATGTTACATTTAGGGGAGGCTACTTATGTCAAGCATGGATAGAAGGACATTTAATATCAAAAGTGTGTTAAAAGAATCAAAAACATCTAGGCATGTCAAAAGAGGTCGGGACACCAAGATACCTCAGTCTAGTGGTCCCCCTGTAAAGGTTGGTGATGAGGCTGTCCATAAGGAGTTGGGTGAACAGAATGGAAAGGGCCGCTACTTTTGCTTTAGATTAGAAGACATGAGCAGGGACAGTGCGTAACATCAATAGGATTCCAATCTATGCAACACTTAATCGAGCAAGTCCTTAGGGAACTGGTTCAGGTAGTGGTCCCAGGTGCCAGATACCATATTGGGGGTGTAGATGCTCAAACTAGGTTTGAACTACATCTAATAGTCCAATGTCCACCTCTATCAAGTGTTTAAACCATTGGAAGTGGGAGGATAGTATGAAACTTATGGAATTGATGGTACATTGTACAAAACTATCTGAATTGGTGAGAAAAAAAAAGAGGATATAGTGAGATGAAAAACAGATAGAGAGTTGTGTGATAAAAACAGAAAGAGTGAATTGGTGAGCAAAAAGAATTGAGAGATAATGTGAGCATAAAAATAGAAAGAGAGATTGTGAGTGCCAAGATTTGGTGATGGAAATGAGTTTTGGATGATATTATGGTTAATACTGTTATCTCCAAAAGTTAGTACTGCGGGGCATATACTGTAATCACCCCATAAATGGGTCGCAGCGGAATAAGGGATCCGGGGGGCACGTTACTTCAAGATCAACAGCACTAGATAGTATAGGAACGCACAAATGTCGTTTAAATGATACATTGGATTTATATAAAAGATATATTAAGTCAAAAGTTATAGCCTTTACTTGTTCTTTTGTTTCATATTACAAAAGACAACATACTTTTCCAACAACATTGATATACATAAGTCTTTAACTGTACAATCCAAAACAATTAATCCAATGTTCCTTGGGCATCTCGTGCTAATGACCATACCTGAAAACATTGCTTAAACGTCAACAAAATTGTGGTGGAATTCATAGGTTAATGTATTTAAATTATGCAGGCGCAAGACTTTCACGTGATTGTTTACAACATATGCCTAACATTCACAAAACCAGATTACTGTTGCACTAGCTTATGACACGCAGCTCAAACCTATATTTGCTATTTTAGCAGTTATTTTGCCCGTTCAGATGTTGTAACGCAACATCAAGTCGACATGGTCATAGTTCGTTCCCAGTGTTAGATAATCACCCAAACGGGGAAGTTATCCAATAGATCTATTTATATCCTTCGCGGTCACATATGTAATTCACAAATCTACATCATCGCATTTGACAGTTCATGAATATGGGGCTCAGGGGGGTTATTGCTACTTAGGCAAACACATAAATCAAGATACTTTCAACACTTGCGTCCAATTTTAAACAAAGCATGTTCATCACCCCAATAATCATAAAACACGTAAAACTATAAAAAGTGGGGGCATGAACTCACCTTGGTCACAAGATAGCTCAATTAATATCAGATAAAACGGTCACACAAGATGATAAAAAAAATTTGCTAACCTAGTTAATTAGGCTGTATAAGTACTGAGTACTTATATTAATAACATTGAATATAATCTCATAGTTGTTATATCGTACTATCGTTCGGGCTATCATAATAAGGGTCTTGGACATGGTCGTCACTAGGAGTTTAGGCCACTTTAAATGTTAAATCCAACAACTCATCGTTACGCCATCCGAAGAGGCTCATGTATGAAACTCCTAGGTAATATTGCACTTTCGAATAACCACTCAATAGTCTTTATAGCATATCACCGACTAATCGTTTTAGTAAAAAATAGTAATTTATAATGTGAAAACGTTTATAAATATTACTTTTCTGTTAAAAAATGAACCTATCTTGGTCGTTTTAAGGCCCGTTTGCTCGCGTTTCTTACGTCCACGTCTTCGTAGTAAGACGAGCGATCAAAAATATTGCATTTTAAGTTTTTAAAATTCTGTGATGGAATACTAAAATTACTGTCTCCATACAGCTCATTTGTCGTTTACGGGTTGTAATTTGCGTAAACTCGTATCGCGATTAACTTATTGTTTACTCCGATTTTTTGTGATTCCCTCGAGTACGTTCTCGTTATTAAACGGTCTTATAATATTTCACTAATTTATCACTGATGAATAGTGTATTTTACGGTTCTTAGTTTTTAAAATTATTTTAAAACTTTAATTATCGAAAACGTCATAGTTTATTCGTTATAGTTCCGTTTTTAACGATTCTTGCGTGTACGATCTCGTAATCAAAAGTTATATCATATTTTAGATGTTTTAAAAATAAAAGTTGCTGTAATGAAATAGGACTTTTTATAAAAATAGTTTTATAAAGTACTTTATAGTGTAAACTCGTTTTTAACGTATCTTTTTCGTTTATAAGATCGGTTTTTCAGTTTCTTATCATTATGGAATCGTCATGAGGCGTATAACAATTTTTTAAAGTTTCTTTACCTCTGTCTTAATTCGAATTTATACAGCCCATATGTATTAAGTGGATAACTTTATAATAACTGATTTTTTAGGTATTATTAAACTTAGTAGTTTACTATAAAATCTTTACAAAACATATTTTACATATGTTGGTACTATAATAAAGTCGATTCTCATCCCTAGTCCTTATAATTTCATTGTAACAAGTTCAACCCTTTTACTTTCATTATTTTCACATGTGAAGTTTAAGAAACATTATAAAACCCTAATTTAACCTAAACATGTTTATACTTAATCAATATGTTAACATACTTTTATTTTTACTTTTCCATGATATATAGGACCATATGACATAAGAATAAGTGTATAAAATCATAAACATAAATAATAACTCATTTTTCATATTAGAAAGTCATTAGTGGTGATTATGGCTATATTTAACATGTAACACATAAAATCATAAGAAATAAAAGTATAAAGGAATTAGGAAAACCTTAGTAATGATGTAAGAGATGTGAAATAAGTTCTAAACCCGTGTTTAGATTCAAAAACAAGCTTTCAAGCTTATAACCCAAGATTAGGTTTTCAAAACCCTAATCTTTCCTTTTTCTTCTTATTACTTGAAAATGATGAACCAATGCTTCCCAACACCTTAGAATACCTTAAGTATGTTGTGTATAGGGTTGTATATACTTAGAAAATCAAAGTGTAAATTTTGTTTGGTGGCCAAAAGTTGCCGTGGGTTTTGAGGGTGTAAAAGGGAGGAAGAAAATGATTTTTGTTAAGTATAAAAGTATGTAAACATTTCTCATGCATGCATGGCTATTTATAGTCTAAATATCTACTTAACCAAACCCTAGTTACTTTCTAACCCTAGTTAAGTTAGCATGACAAGTTTGATTAAAGGTGTAAGAGTTACTTTATGTAATATCTAGATATTATGTGTAAAAGAAAAGTCTTGGTTCTCATCCTCAAAATTTCGGCAATATGCATGTATATGTGATGTTATATTTGTTATTTTGAGTATTGGGTATAATCGTGGGTATTCGTTTAGGCGTAGTTAGGTTTTAGAACTTCCGGGTATGCCTAAACGTATTTTATTATGAAACGTAAGCATTTTACGTAGCCAATAAAAATAAGATGAACAAAGTTATTTATTATCCTCATAATAATCATATAACACTTGCTTGATACATACTTTTAATCGTTTAATGCCCAATTTCATTGTATGCTTATTTTCAGTTTAGCGATTTACTTAATGTTTACGGTTTAAGAGTTAAACGCGTAAAAACCCTAAAAAATAAATTATGAAATACATTACTGTATTCAATGACCTAATAATACTCGAGGTGTTATAGTCATCCCCCCGTTTAAAGAGCCTTGTCCTCAATGTTTTCACAATAAAATTTCATTTAAGACGGTGCAGTCTTGTGAAGAGGTGTGGGATATTTCTTCTGAATTGAATCTTCACGTTCCCATGTACCTCAGGACCTCTTTGGAGTTCCATCTAACCGGACTAATGGGATACGGATTAGTTCAACCGTTTACTTCACGATTCGTGATTTTCTATCTGTTCCTCGACAACTGAAGCTTGTCATCAAATTGAAGTCCATCCAACGGAACAGCTAAGGTTCGACGCATAAACACTTCTTTAAGTTGGACACGTAAAATGTATTATGAACTCTGCTAGCTCTTCAGGAAGCTCGAACTTGTATGCATCGTCTCCACCCTTTTTATTACTTGAAAGGTCCAACAAAACTGGGATTTATATTTCCCTCGTTTTGCCAAATTGTACAACCCCTTTCCAAGGCGAAACCTTGAGCAGCAACTTTATCTCCAACTCTCAACTCACTGGCTTACGCTTCAAATCAGCAGTAGCTCTTTTGTCTATCACTGAGCGGCTTGGCATCCTTGCTTAACTTAAATAATTCTCTCAGTCGTCTTTGACTATCTCTGGACCGGATGAGTTAAATTCTCCAACCTCAGCCCAACAAAGGGAACGACATTTTCTACCGTAAAGTGCCTCAATGGTGCAGCCTTAATGCTAGCATGATAACTGTTTTTTTTATTGTATGAAAAACTCGACCAATGCAAATGTTAAACCCAAACCATTTCCAAGTCGATCACACAAGCTCTAAGCATATCTTCGATGAGTTTGATATGGTTCTCACGCTTTTGTCCGTCAGTTTGCGGATGATATAGCGTACTATATGCTAAATTGTACCCAATGCTTTCTGAAGTGACCTCAGAAATTCGATGCGAACCTAGGATCACGATCACAATAATTGAGGAAACCGGAGATCCTGCCTTGTTCTACTTCCTTCTGGTACAATCTCCCACTAGGTTTCTCCAATGGGTCAGTTTCTTTCAATGGGTATAAAGATTGCGACTTTTGAAAGGACGGTAAACAATTACCCAAAATGGTGTCATAACCCTTGGTTGACCTAGAAGCTTTGTGTCAAAATCCATCGTGATATTGTCCTCTTCCCATCTGATGGTATCTCGGGTTGTACAACAAACCCGAGTGTCTTTGATGTTAGTCCTTAACTTAGCACAGGTCAAAGAACCGTGCTAACATGGTGCGATCTCAGGCTTTTCATATTGGGCCACAATATAGCTTCTTTTACGTCTTGTACATTTTCTCGGAACCTGGATGGATTGAATACTTCGATTTGTGGGACTCGTGCATGATCACAGTCGCAAATCGCATAACAAGGTAACCAACTCTGCCATTAAGGCATAGGGTTCCATCCGTACGAGGTTCCAACTTTTCTGTTCTCATTGCCTCTGGATATTTAGCATTTTCAATCAGCATACCTCCAACATCCTCACTCTTGATGTTTTTTGGTTTCCGTGCTTCAGTCTGAGCATTTAAGATTTGCTTAGGAAGATCCAAGCCAATAGTCATGGACTTAAAGCTCGACTCTTAACGGTGGTTCTCGTTCCTTTCCTGCTCAAAGCATTCAGCAACGACATTTTGCCTTCCCTGGGTGATAACGAATTAATCGCAATCGTAATCATCAGCAACTCTATACCATCGGCGTTGTCTCATGTTCCATTCATTCTGATTAAGGTTATGCTGTCAACTCTTATGATCAGTGTACACGTACACTTGTACATACAGAGAGTGTCATCTCAAATCTTCAGATGCGAAACATACTGCTTCCAAGTTCCAGATCATGAGTAGTATAGTTGTTTCATGGATCTGAAACTGGCGTGATGATAAGAAAATCACCTTGTTCTTTGCATCAACCACATCGCCCCAAAACCCTTTCTTTGAGATCGCAATATACGTTAAAATCTTACTTCCTTCGGGTAAAAGCTGAATTGGTGCACTACACAACTATGCTTCCAATAACTGGAACGGGGGGGGGGCGGGGGGGGGGGGGTGGGGGGAGATGCTTCCTGTTTGTCACCCCACTCATAACTTGTCTTCTTTTGGTGAGGCTTGAGTCAGTGGTTTGGCGATCTTTGAAAACCCTTTAATGAATGCCGATAATAACAGCTAGGGACCTAAAATCGACGAATCCTCCGTTGTGTTTTAGGAGATGCCAATCTTTAACGCATTTCGATCTTGGCTGGATCTACGTGAATGCCTTTATTATCAATCACGTTTGACCGAGGGAACTGTACTTTGGGAAAGCCAAATTCACAATTGGAAAATTTTGCATACAATCCTATTTCTTCACAAACGCCCCTTATTATCTCCAGATTGCTCTTCGTGCTCTTGCTTGCTCTTGGAATAGATAAAATATCGTCAATAAAGACAATTACGAATTTGTCCAGATTAGGTGTACACACTACGGTTCTTGAGGGTCCCCAATTAAACAACAGCAGGTGCGTTGGTCAAACCCATTACGCATGCTTGGAATTCATAATGTCCATATCGAGTTCTGAAGGCAGTCTTCGAGATGTCTTATTTCTCGAACCCTTCAATTGGTGATAACCTAGACCTTAGGTCGATCTTCGAGTAGACACTCGACCCTTGAAGTTGATTAAATGTCATTCAATTTCTCGGTAGTGGAAACGGTTCTTTCACCGTTATTTGTTTGTTCGCGATATCTATGCACATCCGTAACGATCATCTTTCTTCTGGAGAATAGAGCTGGAGCTCCCCATGGTGTCGAACTAGGTTTATAAAGCTTTGTCGGGAAAGCTCTTGTAGTTGATCCGCCAATTCTTCATTTCTGATGGGGCCAATCGATAAGGTGCCCGTGCTACAGGTGCAGCACCAGGTTTATAGATCGATATGAATTCCACTAGTCTCGTAGGTGGGAAGGCCTGGCAAGTCTCGGGAAATGCTTCTGGGAATCTTTTTGACGATCGGTACATCTTGAGTTGCTATTCTTCTTTGATTGTTTCCAGTCTCTTGTCGTAATATGTGCCAAAAGACGTGACATCCTTGTAGCACATATTCTGGGCCTTTGGTGCACGAGATGATGTTTTAATCGTGTCCCGCGTTTTTTTTTACTCCGTCTCCATGAAATTTTAGGATTTCGCTCCCCAAAAGGAATACGTACGATTCTTCGTAGCTCAGTCAATAACGGCTGGTATTTTCGTCAACAGTCCATGCCAATTATGAGTCTAAGTACCCATTTCAAAAGGCATTAGGGCGAGTGAAACGGATCGGTCAGAAATTTTAAGTGCAAAACCCAGTTATACCGTATTTACCCAAATTATTCTACCATTAGCTAATTCTACGTTTTACCATGATCTAATGCAGTGGGGGCGTATATCAAGGTACTAAATTGTATAGACACGTAACCTTCTATCTGCACCTGTATCAAATAAAATGGAAGCACAACGGTTGTTTAGGAGAAACGTACCCGTCACAACATTGTTGTCTGGGTTTTGCCCTGTAACTCCCACTGCATAAGCCCTGGCTACACAGTTACCATTTCCCTGATTTTTGTTCTTCCACTGGGGGCAGTTGTTTCTGAAGTGGCCTGGAGTCCCACACTCGAAGCAAACAATGGCATTTGTATATTGCCACTTTTATTCTTTTTTTTCTTTTTTTTTTTTTTCTTTTGGGCTCTCTGGTTGTTGTTGCTTACGGTTGTTGTTGTTATTGTTATTGCGGTTGTTGTTGTTTGCAGTCGCAGGCCGGCTCCTACAGTCCTTGGCAGGTGGCCAAGTTTCCTGCAGTTAGTGGCATTTTGGTGTACAAGGACCGTGATGGTTGAAGTTACACTTGGGACATCGAGGTTTAGTCCCCTCATACGGTTTCCTGTTTATCACCGTTCCCGGGCGGCATAAGCCACTGTGTGTTTTGCCTGGTTTTGGTTGGTGGTTTTGGTTATTTCGGGAGTGTCTTCCAACTCCTTTGTTTCTCAGCCAAAGTGTTAATCCTCTATCCATTCAGTGTCAGTTGCCATCTCAACTAGCTCCTGCATGTCTTTGGCTTCGATGCCACAACACTTGAGTAAATCAGGTCGGCATCCCACCGAATATCTTTCAATTTTGTCAGCTTCTGCAGGGAACTTCCTGTCTCGTCAGCAATGTAGCTCCTGGATCGTTTGGTTGTGGGCTACCAATCGGTGCCTTGTAACTTTTAGGTTCACAACTCTGCCTCATTTTCTTGATTTCATTCTTGGACCAAATATTTTAGTTGTCATCTTCTTTTTCAAGTCAGACCACGTCATTGCCTTACGCATAAAAAAAAAACCACAGCATTAGTTACTGTCCTAGCATGTGAGTTCCTCCATGTTAGGAGCGTTACATTAGTGTACAAGTGGAAAAATTCACTTGATTCTCCACTATGCAATTTTACTTATGCGGCAATTCTGTGTTCCATCCTCTCAAAACCACTGGGTCACTGTTGAATTCTTCTGTACCCCTGAAGAATACGGGTTGACATTTCATGAAGTCTTGATAGGTGCACTCCCGAATGGTGCGTTCATTCCTTCTAGCACCAGTTCCTGAGGTATGGCTATCGTCGCCATTCCGGGTTGCAGCACGTGCTGCTAAAACAGCAGTGACACCCTCATCGATCATGGCCTGCAGTTGGGCACTGGTGACCGAAGTGGTGGTAGTAGGGTCTGTGACAGGTGGGGGAGTTGTGGTGACTGGTGGGGGAGTTGCGGTGACTGGCCTTGACCTCGTGGTTCTTGTGGGCCTTCCTCTTGGTGCCATTTTCTTAAATCACAAGAAAACATAACACCCGTTAGATTTCAAAAATCTTAACCAACCCGATGTATAAATAATGAATAAAACGAGATCACAACATAAGGTGAAATACACAACAGTATTGAAATTAACAAATCGACATTTATTCACAATAAACTCGATTTCATATATAACTTGGAAAATAATACATGATTGGTTTATATACAAACGATCATAACAACTAGGTTACAAGACAAAATAACCTAAAGCCATACTAGCCGAGATATACTCGTAATACTTAGTAGGCTGTACAAAGTAGCCGATATATGAACAAAAAGATCTAAACAAAGTAGCTAGTCAAAACAAAAGATCTATACAGTCTGCTAGCTGGGAACAACCCTTAAATACTTAACGATGTACAGTAGTACAATCATAATCCCAGTCTAAGAATGCTATGGCCTCCTCTAGGAAAGCTCTGGCTCTGCAGGATCCTTAGCAGGTCCTGCTGTCTATGTAATCGGTTCATCTGAGCCTTAAGGCATCTTCACTATCTTCAGGGTCTCTACTATACTGCCTCTGCCTCTGATGTCTGCTTTCAGCAGGCTTGAAATCACTGTCTTGTCTCCTCTGGTCTGCTGCCGTAAATCAACGATCTGGACTGCTGGGTAATGACCGTAGTCGTAGTTAATTCCCCTCGGAATGCGTCTGATCGCAAGCATCCATCGATTGTGCCCAAGCGGCATGTAATAGTCTGGCCTCCTCCTCCATCAGAACGGTTGTACGTCTGTGGAAGGGACTATCACTCTCCAACATGTTGACTCGGGCTCTAAGTAGAGCTCGGTCATACCGCTCATCTAGCTGAGGGATATATATGATCTCATCTCCTCGATCAACAGTAGAAGACAGATCAATAACTCTATGGTTGACCCTCTAGGTGGGGGGGGGGGGGGGGGGGGGGGGGGGGGGGGGTGGGGGGGGGGGGGGGGGGGGGGGTGGGTGGGTTGGGGTTGGGGGGGGGGGGGGGGGGGGGGGTGGGCGGGGGGGGGGGGGGTGGGGGGGGGGGGGGGGCGGTGGGGGGGGGTGGGGGGGGGGGGGGGGGGGGGGTGGGGGGGGGGGGGGGGGGGGGGGGGGGGGGGGGGTGGGGGGGGGGGGGGGGGAGAGGGGGGGGGGGGGGTGGGGGGGGGGGGGGGGGGGGGGGGGGGGTGGGGGGGGGGGGGTGGGGGGGGGGGCGGGGGGGGTGGGGGGGGGGGAGGGGGGGGGGTGGGTGGGTGTGGGGGGGGTGGGGGGGGGGGGGGGGGGGGGGGGGGGGGGTGTGGGGGGGGGGGGGGGGTGGGGGGGTGTAGGGGGGGGGGGGGGGGGGTGGGGGGGGGGGGGGGGGGGGGGGGGGGGGGGTGGGTGGGGGGGGTTGGGGGGGGGGGGGGGGGGGGGGGGGGGGGGGGGTGGGGGGGGGGGAGGGGGGGTGGGGTGGGGGGGGGGGGGGGGGGGGGGGTCGGGGGGGGTGTTGGGGGGGGCGGGGAGGGGGGGGGCGGTGGTGGGGGGGGGGGGGGGGGGGGGGGGGGAGGGGGGGGGGGGGGGGGGGGGGGGGGTGGGGGGGGGGTGGGGGGGGTGGGGGGGGGGGGGAGGTGGGGGGGGGGGGGGGGGGAGGGGGGGTGGGGGGGGGGGGGGGGGGGGGGGGGGGGGGGGGGGGGGGGGGGGGGGGGGGGGGGGGGTGGGGGGGGGGGTGGGGCGGGAGGGGGGGGGGATGGGGGGGGTGGGGGGGGGGGGGGGGGGGGGGAGAGGGGGGGGGGGGAGGGGGGGGGGTGGGGGGGTGGGGGGTGGGGGGGGGGGGGAGGGGGGGGGGGGGAGGAGGGGGCGGGTGGGTGGGGGGGGGGGGGGGGGGGGGGGGGGGGGGATGGGGGGGGGGGGAGGGGGGGGGGGGGGGGGGGGGGGGGGGGGGGGGGGGGGAGGGGGGTGGGGGGGGGGGTTGGGGGGGGTGGGGTGGGGGATGGGGGGTTGGGCGGGCGTGGGGGGGGGGGGGGGGGGTGGGGGGGGGGGGGTTGGTGGGGGGGTGTGGGGGGGGGGGGGGGGGGGGGGGGGGGGGGGGGGGGGGGGGGGGGGGGGTGGGGGGGGTGGGGGGGGGGGGGGGGGGGGTGGGGGGGGGGGGGGGGGGGGGGGTGGGGGGGGGGGTGAGGGGGGGGGGGGGGGGGGGTTGGGGGGGGTGGGGGGGGGGGGGGGGGGGGGGGGGGGGTGTGGGGGGGGTGGGGGGGGGGGGGGGGGTGGTGTGGATGTGGGGTGGTGGGGTGGGGGGTCGGGGGGAGGGCGGGGGGTGGGGGGGGAGGGGGGGGGTGGGGGGGGGGGGGGGGGGGGGGGGGGGGGGGGGCCAACTCAGTAACTCTCTGATTGACCCCCTCTAGGGTGGTCGGTGCAATCTCCTGGATGGCTCCTACAAGGTCATCCCATGTATCCGTAATACCATAGCCTAACTCTCTAGACGTCTGGCGTCCTGGAGCGGCATCTAACATATCAGCAAATCCATAAAGGTCTGCCCTAGCTGTGGCAGGTCCAACCTGCCTAGCAGTACCAGCTGCCGAACTCTCCCCGACCTCGTATCCAGGACCAGGAGTAGTACGACACGGCCTCTTACGAAGCGGTAAACAAATCTCAGGCATCTCAGTCTCATGAACAGGAGATGGTAGTGCATCTCTCTGTCTAATCCCAGCAGCTCGGGATCCCAGAGATCCCTCAACATATGTAGGGCTATTGGGTGGTTGTGATGGTATAGGTAATGGTGGAGAGGGTATCTGAGGAAGTGGTGATGAGTATGGAGAGAGAGGTGATGGTGGTGGAGTAGGTAAGGCTAACAATCTCTCAGCAACTTCCTCGGAGAGGAACGGTGCCGGCGCCTGGGGTCGGATGGACATCCTAGCCGTGACGCGATAAGCAAGGTATGGGTCCTGGTCAGCTGAATAAGCAACAGCTGCAGGGTCGGCAGGAGCTAAGTGCTCCTCCTCCTCTGCATCATCATCATCATCATCGTCATCTCCTCTGTCAGCAGGATAGTCGGCTGGATCCTCCTCAGGATCCTCCTCGTCATCCTCCTCTGGATCCTCCTCAGGATCGGACTCAGGAATGTATCCCGGTGACTCAGTAGTAGGTGAGGCAGCAACAGGCAATGGCTGCTCCTCAGCCGGTAGGACATCGTCCTCTGGTAAGAACTCCGGGTAAACAGGCTCCGGAACAAATGGTACATAGATAGGTGAAGGTGGTGCCTGCTCTGGCTCCTCAGGGCCAGGCACGTAATCTGGAGACGGTGGATCCTAAAAAATAGGTCCTTCGGCTCCTGGTGGTCCTATGTCAGATAGGTCCTCATATGGGCTAGATATCTCAGTATACGTAACTATAGAATCTTCCGAATCCGACATGCTCGAAACTGAAAAATCAAAAAGTAACTTATATAAGTATATTAATATAAGACTATTATCCTTATATACGTAATATATTATTAACACGTATATCAATTATGCATGTATATAGCCTAACCGACTAATGCAACAATTTGTATATGAATACCCCGTAAAAACCCTTTTGTATGTATGCAATGTTTGAAAACGGTTATAGTCTAGCAAAAACATTTTGACCTGGTTCTCTATAACCTTGGCTCTTGATACCAATCTGTAACACCCCTAAAATGGGTCGCAGCGGAATAAGGATCCGGGGCGTGTTACTTCAAGATCAACAGCACAAGATATATATAAGAACGACACAAAAAGTCATTTAAATTGATACATTGGATTTAATTATAAGACATATTACAAAAGCTTATAGCTTTACTTGTTCTTTGTTTAATATTACAAAAGATAACATAGATTTCCCAAAACATGATGCACATAAATCTTTAACAGTGCAATCCAAAACATAATCCAATGCATCCTTGGCACCTCGTGCCTATTGACCTCCTGAAAACATTGCTTAAAACGTCAACAAAAATGTTGGTGAATTCATAGGTTTATGTATTTAAATTATGCAGGACCGCAAGACTTTCCCGTGATGTTACAACATATGCCAACAATCACAAAACCAGATTACTGTTGCACTAAGCTCATGACACTGAAGCTCAACCTATATTTGCTATTTTAGCAGTTATTTTGCCCGTACAGATGTTGTAACCCGCAACATCCAAGTCCGACATGGTCAACGTTCATTCCCAGTGATAGCTAGTCACCCGAACGGGGAGGTCAATCCCAAATAGATCTATCTATAATCATTCGCGCTCACATTCCAGTAATTGACAGTTCATGATTCATGGGCATAGTGGGTTATCGCTACTTAGGCAAAACGTAATCATGATAAAATGTACACTTGCGTCCAATTTGTAAAAAAGGTATTTGTTTCGCACCCCAAAAAACTTGTAATTTAATAATTATAATAAACATGGGGCTATGAAACTCCTCGAGTGAGTAAATTGATAACAGATATCCCAAGAAAAAACGAGTCACGCTAACGCTCGAATGACCTAGTTTATATAGGTCGAATCTGTAATCAAGTATGTTGCCTAACAACAACTGTATATACTCTATAGAGTTATCATCGTACTATTCGTTCGGCTATTATAATTGAAGGAGTCATGCACATGCCGTACGAGGAGTTTAGGACACTTTAAATCGTAATCAACAACTCGTCAATACCCATACGATAGAAGCATCATTATGAAATTCCTAGTTAAGATAGCATTTTGATGATATAAACACCACATATATATATATATATATTTATATATATTATATTATATATAGATTTATATATATTATATATAATATATATATGATATATAGCTATATTCACCATCTATTTGTTTAAGTGAAATCCGTCATTATAAAGTAAAAACGTTTATAATTACGCCTTTAGTAAAAATTCCTCGACAAACTGAAGCTTGTCATCAAAATGAAGTCCATCCAACGGAACGGCTAAGGGTTCGTCGGCATAACACTTCTTTAAGTTGGACACGTGAAATGTATTATGAACTCTGCTCAGCTCCTCAGGAAGCTCGAGCTTGTATGCAACGTCTCCAACCCTTTTTATTACCTTGAAAGGTCCAACAAACCTGGGATTTAATTTCCCTCGTTTGCCAAAACGTACAACCCCTTTCCAAGGCGAAACCTTGAGCATCACTTTATCTCCAACCTCAAACTCCATCGGCTTACGCTTCAAATCAGCGTAGCTCTTTTGTCTATCACGAGCAGCTTGCATCCTTTGTTTAACTTGAATGATTCTCTCAGTCGTCTCTTGTACTATCTCTGGACCGGTGAGTTGAACTTCTCCAACCTCAGCCCAACAAACAGGCGAACGACATTTTCTACCGTAAAGTGCCTCAAAGGGTGCAGCCTTAATGCTAGCATGATAACTGTTATTGTATGAAAACTCGACCAATGGCAAATGTTTAACCCAACCATTTCCAAAGTCGATCACACAAGCTCTAAGCATATCTTCGAGAGTTTGAATGGTTCTCTCGCTTTGTCCGTCAGTTTGCGGATGATATGCCGTACTCATATCTAAACTTGTACCCAAAGCTTTCTGAAGTGACCTCCAGAAATTTGATGCGAACCTAGGGTCACGATCACAAATAATCGAGACCGGTATTCCATGCCTTGTTACTACTTCCTTTAGGTACATTCTCGCTAGTTTCTCCAGAGGGTCAGTTTCTTTCATGGGTATAAAGATTGCGGACTTTGTAAGACGGTCAACGATTACCCAAATGGTGTCATACCCTTGTGATGACTTAGGAAGCTTTGTGACAAAATCCATCATGATATTGTCCCACTTCCATTGAGGTATCTCGGGTTGTACCAACAAACCCGATTGTCTCTGATGTTCGGCCTTGACCTTAGCACATGTCAAGCACTTGCTAACATAGGTGGCGATGTCAGCTTTCATATTGGGCCACCAATTTTCCCAAGTAAACCCTTTATTCCTTTTCTTGATTCCTTCCTTGCAAATGGTGAACCAACTCTTGAAAACACCTTAGAATACCTTAGATATGATGTGTGTATGCTTGTATAATGATAGAAAATCAAGCTATGGATTTTGTTTGGCAAGGTTTTTGAGCCGTGGGTTTTAGAGAGGAGGAAGAGAGATTGTTTGCTTTTTATTTTGCTAAGGAAAGGAAGTGTGAGCCTTCTATGTACATGCATGTGTATATATACTACTAATAGAAGATATTTATGTGTCTAGTTGATCATATGAAAGGTGGAAAGGATAAGAGTGCAAGGAAGAAAAGCTAGAGCTTATCTTGGATAAGAAAAGCTAGTCATAGATGAGTCATGGTTCAAGTTGCATGCTAGATCTTTTACAAAGCTTCTTGGTGACTCTTCTTGGCTTATCCTAGTCATTATACACGAAATATATGTATATGAATAAGCTAGATATGTATTTGATCATTTATATAATGTATACTTGCATTATATGAAGTATAATGTAGTATAGACTTAGAAAAATGTATAACTTGTACATTGAAAGTTATGATTTGAATTCCTTCATAATGAATATGTATAAAGTGATAAATACTTGAAGTTTTAAATAAACTTTAAGTATTGAGTATAAATTTTGGGTATTTGATGAAGCGTAGATAAGTTAACGTGCTTCCGGGAAGGCTTAAACGTACTTTATCGCGAAACGTAAATACTTAACGTAACCAATAAAAATAAAATGTGCAATGAATATAATTATCCTCTAAATAATCATATAACACTTGCTTGATGTAAACATTTAATTGTTTAATGCCCGTTTACATTGTATGATCATTTTCAGTTTACGCGATTTAGCTTAATGATTATGATTTAAAAGCAAACGCGTAAAACCCTAAAAATAATTAGTGGATTAAATAATGTCATACAATGACCTAAAACACGAGGTGTTATACCTAATCTAACATATCTCCGTCATCTAAACCATTTTCAATCATCTAAGTTCACCCAATCACTCAATCAAACACATGCACAATGATCTATGGATTCCAAGTATAAAATTAAACACATGCATACAACTTAGAAATAAATCAACACAATAGGGGTTTAGAAAATACTTACAAACACAATAGATTGCAAGAAATCAAAGACCCACAAACCCCTTTAGGTTTTCCCTTTGAGCCAAAACCAAACAACACCCTTATTAATAAAACCCTAACTATTTATTACTCCAAATATTGCAAAAACCCTTGTTGCTTAGATTATACCCAAAATTAAATAAATCTTCAAAATAAAAAATCTTCTTATATTGGCTTATTAACAATAAGCCAGAGCTAGTAGACAAGCTCTTTGAGAAATTTCAACCTTTGTTTAGCTAAGGTTTGGTTAGTTCCCTATTTCCTTTTCTATTTTAATATTCTAGCTTAAATCTGCTTAGTTGTTTATCATTTGCTTATTCTGCTTATTCATTAGCTTATTTGTGTTAGATATTGTCTTATTGTGCTTAATGAACTTATTTTATCACATGTCTTAGCTTAAATTAGTGTAGATCTCAGTTTTCACTTTAATCTGTCATATAATCATAAAAAAACTAAAAATATTAGCATAGCTTTAAGATCTTTGATTCTGGCTTATTTGTTGGTTGATATATGTTCATTTAGGTTGTTATAAGCTGTGTGTAGCCTGGTAATTGAGTTTTGAGTTTTAAATCTTAATTTCAAAAGCTTAAATAGAATTTTCTATGTTTAAAGGGGTGTTTGGGATTAGCAGTACTAACATTAGTTAGTACTGCTTGTGCCTCTTTGGTCATTTGTTTTGGGTTTGAAATCATTCAAATAAGTTAAAAAAATGCAGGTTTAGTAAGTTTTATTAGGTCTAATATAGTTTGCATAAGTTTTCTAGTCTCTAGGTTGCATCAGATAAGGTTAGTTCAGGTTTAGCTTGCATTTGGAGCTTAATTAGTTTATATGAGTTAGACCTATCAAAAATGCATTTAACTAGCTTCTTTGAGTCATCTAGGATCAAGTTTCTTGTCTGCATTTAAAAAAAATTAGAGTTAAGGTTTAAAAAAGTGTCAACTGCATCAGCAGTGTTTTTTTTAGCAAATAAGTCATTTTCTAGTGTAAAACTCAATAGGATAATATAAGTTTGAGCTTTTGATCTTCAGCATTTAAGTAGTTTTAATCTCATATTTTATTAGATTGCAATTAGTTTTTAAAATACAGCTTAATATGTTATATGTTTTGGTTTTTTAAAATCAGCCAATTTTCTTTTCAGATAAAAAACCAAAACTCAGAAAAAGCTGAGTAAATTGTCTTTTTGTTAAGCTTTTCCAATAAGCAAAAGGTTTCAAAAGTATTTTCAAAAAGCAATTTTAAGTAACATTTTGGTTAAGGTTTCAGATTAAGTAGTTTCAGCTTTTGAAGTGCTTATTTGATTGCTCAAAATTAAGCTCTAATTAGGGTGTAAGGGCTGTTTGGATCTGTCTTTAGTCAATGCTGCTTATTAGGTGTCCTAGCTTTTAGTTTGCTTATTTTAGTTCAGTTAAGATTATTAGTGTTAGTTTAGCTTAAGGATAGCTCATTAGTTTCAAGGTAGCTTATTTTAGGATTCTAGCTTAACAAGTTTTGCAATTGTCCAAAAATTTAGTTAAGTTAGGAACTGTTTGGTTTTAAGCTGTTTAATTGCTTATTTTGAGCTTTTCATAAAAAGTTGTTTTTAGTAAAAATGCTTATTTCCAGCTTATCTCCAACTTTCTTTTAAAGCTTTTCAAAAATAAAAAAATTACAAAAAAGTTGTCGCTAGGACTCGAACTCAAGACCTCTCTCACACAAACCCTTAGCCTTACCAATATGCTACAATAGCTCATCCATTCCTTGTTCCTTTCATTTAATTGTTATAGTCTCTTTAGTCTTAAGCCCTTAATATAAGCCGTAGCCTTGTTAGCTTATTCCCCAGCTTATTAGATAAGCTGGGGGTCTGATTTAATTTTTCCTTTGTTCTTTGATACTTGTAGGACTTTTCGTGAATTTTTGGCATTTTTCCATTTGCTAGTTTATTTTTAATAATTTTTCTTAGGTTTAAATTTTTGAAAATTCATAAAAAATAGAAAAATACTTTTTAAAAATACAAAAAAATAGTTTTTAGATTTACAATAATTACTTTTAGTTTTACATTTATTAAAATCATTTTTACCCTTTTTAGATTTTTAATTTCATTTTTAAGCTTTCAAATTTAATTTTAAAAATAGGATTTTGATTTTTAAAATAGTTAAAAATAGTTTTCTGAATATTTTAGATTTTTCTAAAGTTAAAAAACATTTTTTAGAATTTTTAGGAATTAATTTGCTATTTTCTAGGATTTAAATAGTTTAATTTGGTTTTTAATTCATAAAAAATTCAAAAATAATCAAAAAAATAATTTTCTTTTTCTTAAAATTTTCTTTTATCTTAATTTAGGTTTAGAATTTTACTTGGCACTCTTAGGGTTAAAATTTAGTATAGTTGCTTAATTGTCGCGTTATTTTCGTGCCCGTTAATTGTCTTTGTGTTTAATTACTTTTATTTGCTTATTTTAATTGTAGTTTTTAATTAGTAGCTATAGATAATCAAATCAATCTTCGAACCCATTCAAATCATTGTCCAATAACAAACGGAGTTTCAATTTCTCGAATCGTTGGGGAAACGACTCGGTAAAGTACTTATCGGAAAACATACGTATCGTATTATTATATATTTGTGTGTGAAATATTTTCAAGGGCAACTTGGGAATTTATTCCATATAATTTTGTGTATTAATATAGTATAGTATAACTACAATCAAAAGTTATAAATTATCTTCGTAATAATTATATAGCACTTGCTTGACGTAAACTTTTATTTGTTTGATAACGGTTTACGTTGAATGTTGAATTTTAGCACTAGTACAAATCTGGGATTTCGTCACACATGCTGTTTTTTGAACTGCCACACAGTCAGATATTTATGTGACTAAATGTACCAGGATAAAATAAACAGCCACACTTGAACTCATTTTGTGTGACCATTTCAGAATTTCATTGTCACACATTTAAATATTTATGTGACTAGACTTAACTGGTAATTTTTGTTGATTATTTAGTCACTTATATTATTGCGGAGTCTGAAGATACAATAAGTTTGAAACCTTAGTCACAATATATATATATATATATATATATATATATATATATATATATATATATATATATATATATATATATATATATATATATATATATACACTATGTGACAAATATATGTCACACAATTGAACAGTGTGACCAAAATCCATATATGGTCACATGAAGTATTATGTCAAATGGCTAAATCATTAGTCAAGTTCGTCACACATTATTAAAAGAAATGCCCTATTTTTTGCTTAAATATTTAGCCACATATGAATTTGAAATGTGTGACAATGAAAATAAGTTTGAAGATTTTATGTCACTGATATACATTTAAAAAGTGACAAATATAATGTCACGACACTTGACAGTGTGACCAAATGTCATATGTGTCACACTAAAACCCATAGAACTTTCTTGTTGTAAGTGTAAACCCAAAATTTGATAAAATCATGGTCACGTAAGTTAATATGTGTGTCTAAAGTTTAGAGTGTGTTTGCTTGCCAAAACCTAATATGTATAGTCACATTTAATTGTAGCAGGATCATGTGACTATAGACTTTACAATAGTCACACCATATCCCTCCAAAATAATGAAATTTTCCCCTTATAACATTTCACTTGTCCCGCCTCTATTTTCCCCCAAAATCATAACCTCCCTCCAACACAACACATTCTTCATGGATCTAAAAACATTTCATTCACTTCTCCTTTTGAGCGAGATTTTCCCCTGCTTTTTTCACCTTGATTTTTTGAGTTTTTCTTTCATTTCACCTACACCACATAAACATAAAATCTATATCACTTCTTACATGATTTCGATTGACGCCTTATGCAGTTTGATTTAAATTCGAACCTACAGGCATAAAGAATATAATTGATGCTTGTACTAAGCTCAACGTAAAGAGGCTTATCTATACTAGTTCCCTCAGTGTGGTTTTTGATGGGATACATGGAATACATAATAGAGAAGAATCAATGCCATATCCTTCTAAGGTAATGCCTATTTAGTTTTAGATATATATTTTTCGCTCATAATTAGGTATAACTGTTAAAATCCTTTGACCATTAGCCCTTACACGAAAATTGTTTGGTGTATGCGTATCCTTTTTATTACTGGTTCTATAAAATAAAACAAATGCACTCTTCATATATTTAAGACACAGTAGTTTGTTTTTGGGTAACCATGGTTTCCGACATTTTGGCTGATTAATCCATAGGGTAACCCACCACCACGCAAACTCATACCGGGTAAAGCCCTCCCCTCTTCTCGAGTTTGGCGTGGCCACTTCACGGTTCTTCGCACCTAGTAGGAACTGAACTTGAGACCTCCCACATTTTAGTGATGACAGTAACAAGCCTTCCGTCACTAGGCCACACATAAGTGGTTAAGCCAAAGTAGTTGTAGTTCTCTCTCGTAATATTGTTAGTCAAGAAACTAATATTTATAGCACAAATAGTATTTTTGTAAAAGGATGGTTCAGGGCAGAAATATTCTTCGCATAGGTGATGGGTCGGAAGTCCTGAGGTTTGAGCAAAGGGGTTTTATTTCTATCGCTAAGTTTAGTTTACAGCTTGCAGTGAAGCAACCTGGTCATATTGATTCTTTTTAGATTCTTGTTTATTCATCTCGTAGTAGATGAGAGGTGGTACGGGAGGAACATATAGTTAGAACAATGAATTTATTGTTAGCCATCACTAATTCTCATTAGAATACTTGATTTTGAGTGTTAATCTATCTGGTAATGCTAGATAACAAAAATATTCTATTAATGTTTCAGTACAATAATTCATATTCTGGAAAACAAAAGCGAGGGTAAGGACTTTTATCAAGGGCTAATAACGTCAATGGACTTTTAACTTGTTGCATCCTTCCTAGCAGTATTTTGGTTTGTGATAAGTTGCTTATTTCCATTTTAGTTGCTGCAGCAAGGGCAGGGAAGTCAAAGGTAATAAAATACTTGGACTTTATCTCCTTGTGAAACGAGATTGCTAGTTTGTAATCTGTATAACTAATTTTCTCTTTTTTGGTTTATGGATTACAGTTTATTATTGGGGATGGTATAAACATGTTTGATTTCACTTACGTTGAAAATGTTGCACATGCTCATATATGTGCTGAAAGAGCTCTAGCATAGACGGGTCTGCCTCAAAGCGAGCTGCAGGCGAGGTAATTCAAATCTGCCTTTTTAGATGAACCTTTATTCATATACTAGTTGATGATTGCATAATATGTACATATATTTGAATATATGTACTATATTCAGATGCGGAATATAGTACTTAGTGCGTTTCCACGCAACATGAGGCTACATGATCCTTCTACTCCCAATTTGAAGGTGTCTGTCTTCTCTTAGTTTATATGACTAGGGGTGGTAAAGAAACTTCTCATTAAGGGCAGTTTATGAGTGTGGCTCAAAACAAGTATGTCCAGTTTATCAGAATCACATTTTTTATATGAACAAATCACGTGCTCTAATATAATGACATAATTTATCTTACATATGAAGTAAAATGATTTAGGAGGGTTCTGTACAATTAAATGCACTTTGGAAGCAAGAAAAAATTGTCACGTCTAAGTTTGATCGTTGTGCTTGGTGATATTTATTTATTACTAACTGTAAAGCACTACGAACTAAAAGTAAGCAACTAAAATAAGTTGTAAAGCACCTAAAGCTATTAAGACAGTTTGACTAAAAAGGCTTTTTAAAGTGTAGGATCCCAATATTTCACACAATATAAACTAGAGAGAGTTAGAGAGAGAGATGGATGGAGAGAATATGTAAAACACACTAAAGAGTGTGTGTAAAATGATTTCTTCCAACACCCTCTCCATGTGTGGAGAGGGTTTAAATAGTTCTTACACGCCCCATAAAACGGGCTATGGTGTGGGCTTACAGTGGGTAAAGACCCGGCCCAACACCATAAATCATACGATTACTGTACCTACTACGAGCTATGCTAAATAAGAAATACATGGGGTGACCGAGTCTTTTTTCTTAATCCTAACAATCTCCCCCTAAGGGAGGTCACCCTAGAAATTACAATTTGAATTATAGCATTCTATGAATTGATCATTGACTCTGGCTCGTAGTCTTTGATTCTTCAAGTACTATCTTTGTACGGCAAGTAGTGATCTTTGAGCATAGTTCCTTTGACTTGTATGATCTTTGAGCTTTCTTTGAGATCATCAGCCACAGTAAATCTCTTAATCATCCTTGTTGTGAAGTATTGCCTCCATGTGATGTTGTGACCTTCAGACCGGCATGCTCACACCTTTCTGGAACATGATAGCAAGCATCAGAGTTACGGAAGCTGTGTTGTAGGACTTTCAGCTATCATGATGTCTTTGATTAGAAATATGAAGTGTGAGCATGGGGTTGTGAATTGACATGTCTCTTTCCAGCGGCTGCTACCGTCGGGATTCCTGCAAGTATACGTTAGTAATAAACACACGAAAGTGTCTTTGTTCACTTTCATTGAATAAGGTTGCAAGGACCACGGTTCCCCGTTAATCAGTATAAATACTGCCTGTGATCAGGTAGACTTCCGAAGAATCTCCTTGACAGGGTTTCGCAGCTGCGCTAGCCGTTCTCAAACCGGAGCGTCTCAAAGTAGACAAAGCACGGAATGAGTGAACCAGTAGATTAAAACCCACTGATTAAATGAGAAATTGATTTGAAAATCAGTCGCGTGTCACTCAGAAAAGAGTTTTTGTGACACATCGAAGGTTTTATAACATAAAATCAAATTTCATCAGAAACACTTTTGTTTTGAAAGATATACACAGTCAATGTGCTCGAAAATCAGTTGTTGAGCACATCGAAAGGTTTTTCAAAAGCTACTCGTCAATTCATATACTGGAACAAGTTTGATTCATAAGGAATCGCACCATCGTTTCTTTCCAGTTATCACAAGCTTGATCCTCAAGAGGATCTCACATGTCACCTACCAAGAGCTTGTTTGATGTTGGCTCTAGAAGGATTTCCATCTTCATTGTGAGTACTTTCGTATCACTCGGATGTTCTGGCAATACCACGAGGATAATGCGTAGGACTCTTAAGATCTTTACTTGTTATCACATTGTGTGATGAGCAAGCATAGTTTGTATTAGTGTCCTAACGAGATTTATGGATGATCTCATGGCTCTAGACTCAATAGTGCATTTTTGGTTTTTAGTAGTCGGAGGCTGGAGCAGACTGCCACCTTTTCAATATCATCTAACTCGGAGTGAGAGAGACGATAGAAATGTATTGATCTCCGTGAGAAATGAAACAAGAATCCTTTGAGGGATCTTGAGTGGCTAGGGAGGGTTGTGCAGCGTATCACTGGGTCCATGATACTTGTCTTCAATGTCAGCAATCAACCATGTGATTCTGACAGCATATGTAGTGACCCGGTTTCTGCCTAATGTTTAAGGAGGGCTGCTTTCTTTTCACCCTTTATCTTAACATTTCTTTTTCATTCTTCAACCCCTTCGGTGCTTACCGAGACTTCATTACTAGAACCTTGTTGGGTTTATTCCAGTACTAGCTCTATCTCAGTCCGCACTATTCCTTTATTCTCACATAACTCCTTTTGTAATCATACCTAAGGACTTCTACACTAACTAGTGGATTATCCCTGGGTAGATCCCTCCGGCTCTGGCGGGATCATGGGAACATGTACCTAACCATACCATCCTTATAACTCCGATAAAGTAAATACAGGGTCGGTCTTTTGGTACTGTTCTCTTCGCCATGCCTACACTTAAGTTTAAAAGATCACATTTTATATTAGATTTTCATAATTAAATCACATTCTCTCCCCCGAGCAAAAATTTCAAATCCGTTGAGATATTGGGTCTTAATTGATTTAATTTAGGAAAATTTGGGAGAAAGTGTGCAGGTTTATATAATCCGAGTATGAAACATAGAGTTACTTAATATACAAGCCTAAGTTAC
>BQNB010006562.1:5292-36786 GCA_026074375.1 Tanacetum coccineum | reverse complement strand
GAGTGGTGCTAATGAATTTGCACTCATTTCATTAATGGGACTATGGAGGTATTTGTCAACCTCATAACTAGCATACAATTATTCAAAGAAAAACTCCCAAGACCCAAAATTCCAATTGTCAAAGAAGGTGATGATGCGTAACCAAGGAGAATTTTTCAAATAGAGGAGTAAGAAGCAATGTGTTATCCGAAATAGTCATGGTGCGAGTTTTGGTTGTTAGGGTTTGTAGGGTTTATATAAAATTGATATGGAGAACAATAGGAAAAGGAAGTAGATGAGGGTTGAATTTAAGGTGTAAAGTTGCATGCAAATGAAAACCACAAATAGAAGCAAAATTTGTGTGACCTTGCACACGTAATCAACAGTAGAAACAAAACTTTGGGTGACCTTGCACACTTAATTAACAATCATGACCTGAAGCACGTTAATAAAATATATTGTGACCTAAGCACAAGAGATCAACAGACAAAAAATTTAGCGGAAGCAGATATGAAGGATCGGTTATTGTTTAAGAGGTAAGGCGTGATACCATGTGAGATGGTAATGTCTTTTATTGATTTTCATATATCCATTACACAAAGAGTACAAATATATAAAGAGCATATACAAGTGCTATTTTGGGTAAATACTAATTAACCACTAATCATGCTAATCACCAGCCAATTATAGATCAATCATATGAAATGTACAACTATCATATCATATGGATGACTACAAATCATATGGATGACTACAAATCATATGGCTAACAGGGAAAAGGTAGATACAAGTTGTATTCTAATATTTTCAAGATTAACATTTGGCATTGATAGCCTCTAAAATCTTAGAAGAAATGTCAGCGAGACTAGATGGAAAGCAAAGTGGATTGAGTTTTGCATGCAAAGATCTTCGTATAGATTTTTGTATCTTTGAGTGCTCCATGAAATATATTATGCTGATCATTAAGTACACACTATGCTAGTTTAGCCACTTTATAAGCTTCATATTAGGTTGTGCACTTGTAACA
The DNA here is from genome assembly GCA_026074375.1 of Tanacetum coccineum. NCBI lineage: Eukaryota > Viridiplantae > Streptophyta > Magnoliopsida > Asterales > Asteraceae > Tanacetum > Tanacetum coccineum. The sequence goes on along the minus strand of BQNB010006562.1, from coordinate 35,780 downwards.
TGCCAAGTATAACACTTGTATTTGGTTGTTTTATTTGGCATGATTTGCCTATAAATAATAATAATAATAATAACACTTAACATATGGTTTATATCTGATAAAACCAGTATCGCATTATGTGACTTAGTGGTTGCTTATTGTTTGTCTTGGTCTGTCCAAGGAATTAAAATACCAAGGGTGTCATAAGTAATAAATGTTCTTGTATAAACATGAATCTGATAATCATAGCAGTCTACATTTCACAAAGCAGTCACAATTTAAAAGTAATCAAAGTATAAATTGGCATTTATTTGTATGAGTGGTGAAGATGTACATGTAAACCTTTTCAGCAGGCTCTCTGATTGCTCTAGAGTATATGAGGTCTATCTTGTGTTAGCCTGATGACATTCTAATATTCTTACTTTTGTTCTCTTTCAAATTCTTATCCTTCAAATCAAAATCATGGGCATGGATACATATTTGCATCTTATGTTTCAAAGGATAATTTATAAAACCATACAGCAGGGTATTAAAGTTAGTTATTTTCTGGTATTAGACATCGCCACATATATGCAGCCGAAAAAGTTAAAAGAAAAGAAGTAAAGGATGAGTTAAGTTCTGAACATGGAATCAACCAGTAGAAATGACCATAGATAAGACTAAGGGCCACTTGTTTAGGGTCACCAACTCGACAACTTACCTGATATCTACCTAATTACCCTAGACTCGACACCATCTACAGAAGAGATATTCTTTCATTTTGTATGCTTTAAATTGCATTTTCTTTGTAATTTGTCCCTTTCTATGTCCAACTATATTTACTCAGACATGCTTTGCCTGTTATGAACCTGAATTCTAAGAGTACATGTCTTTGGTGAATATATTTACATGATCATTTGTTTAAGTTGTCACACGCACTACTTGGTGTCTTCGCTTATGTTATGCTTTACCTTACCACACATTATCTTTAAGATTTTAACACATGACCAAAAGATCTATGTTTCTACTTCTTCTTTGGTTTATATTAATAAAGCAAAGTTTCGGTACGAATATAATTAGGAAGGCATAGTCGAGTCCTCGCATCAAATGTCCTTTTGATATTGTAGATTGGTGGGATTGTTATTCCCTCACCTTTTCCACTTCCATAAAAGGACAAAAAAATTATCTTCCTTTTGATGCTTATTTTCTAGACTTGGGTAAGATAAGAAAAATCCTGAAGAAAAGTGGTTTAAATTTATATTAGAACTCTCTATCCTTTCACATAAAAACTATAGTTTTCCATAATAAACCAGTATATACCAATATTTACGCATTTGTTATCATGATGTTAATAGCAATGTTGGTGATGTCGCATCTTCGTTGATATTTAAATCCCTTTTTTATTGTCCAAATCCCAACTAGGGGTATATGTTCCGTATGTAAGTGACTTGTTGAGAAGCATGTACAATTTTTGTGTGTGCAACGTGTGATTCTATAACAATGTTAACGTCGACAAGAAAAATGTATCTTTTTGTTCATTCTTTTATTTCTATGTAGCAAAAGATTTCATTTATTTTGCATGATATTCTCTTTAATATGTTTCACATGTCTAAAGGGACGTTTAAATTTTTTTTGCTTAAATAAAAATTGTTCTTGCAACTAGAATTAGGGAGGTGGTAAAATTATCCCCCAAAATTCAGTGAAGACTGTCACTAAACTGACTGGGATAAGTATGAATGATTAATCATGTATTGCATGTGGGAGTTTACTAAATATACTCTGAAAATAATAAGAAACACACACACAAAACACACATCAGGAAAGATCTAGATTGTGCAGGAGTGCTCAAATTGTTTTGCTTACTTTTTCAATTTTCAAAATCCGGCTCGCTCTTGGCCTTTGGACTCTTGTCACGCAGACTCAGTCAGCCTTACTTATGCCATAGGTTCCTGATAAGGTAGAGAAGGAAAAGCCACTTATTATGGTAAGATTGATACGTGGTTTTAGGTCTAGTGCAGACTAACACACAGAAGAATTGAAGTATGTGTAGGTAAAGGTCGTCCGTGTAATCTTTTTATCATAATCGATTATAAGAACTTATTTCAATATTAGCGATGGCAACAAAACCCGCTGAATAATATGTTTAAGTCATTAGAAGGTTAGAGACACACTAAATTTTTTAGTTTAAGTGATCATGAATCACATTTGCTTCAGGTTGCTGTATTTTTACTTCAACAAAAAGCAAGTTCTTGTTGCATTGTAACATAACACCAGTCTATTTGAGGAATGTATCTTTAAGCTTCCCTAGGATATTTTTTGTTTTATTTAGGTAGTGTCCACTCTGCTACATTTTTTCCCTAGTATATGTTATCAAATTACATAGCCACTACAATTTAGAATTCCATTTATTGCTTGACTTTCACATTCTCTATTACAATAAAATATTGGATTAAGGCGAGATGAGAAACGTTTACAAATTAAGATACACTTCATGATGCACTAACAAACATTTTAAAAATGCTATCTCTAGCTTGTTGCTTATCAAAAGTAGGAAATTACATGTCGAAGTTGGCACATGCATACATTTTCATGAAGTTATATAAAAAAAACTTAAAAAGAACACCAGCAAAAAAAGAAGGCCAAAAAGTAACTCTTATCTTGTTTACTTTAACAAATGGAGAAGCATCAAACTGCTGCTTTAGTTGTACTAAGGTAACTCTAACTCAAAACTATCATATGTATATTATTCAACACACTTTACTAAACCCATATAGCGTTTGCTTTGAGGAGCAATGGAACCAGTTGACCCTTCAGATGAAGGCTCATTATCTCGTTGGCACCGCCAATCAGCTTCTGTCCTATGAACACGGCTGGTACACTTGGTGTGAACCCTAATCCCTTAAGTTCCTTATCTAGTTGTTGTCCCTTTGGATGCTCATCAAGCTCATATACAACAGGATTAGCTCCAAAACTACTAATCAGTGTCTTGATGGTGTGGCTCATGTAGCAAGAGCTTTTGCTGAATATAACCATGAATCTTTCATTCACCAACGCTGTAATCATGGCCATTTATGGAAGTTCTACAATTAGTACTCAGAAAAGCAACACTAAATTTGTTAGAGGAATATTGAGTAAGAGCTTGAGGCTATATGTAGAAAACTAGATTTACAGGAAAGCGTAGATCTTATTATTAGTAAACCGGTCTCTTTCTAATGCTATATATAGATAATAGTTCTTGATGTAATTTGCTTGATATGCTTACTTAACACTAAAAAGGAGATTCCTTTTTCCCTGTATGGCATCATTTATTAGGCTTCACAAATTGATTCATATTCCGTAGATAACAAGTTGCTTCTCCGTATATTGATGTGCTTGATAGCATCTTACATGTTGAATGACGTCTTTAACCTTGATGCACCCTTTAAGAAAATCTGTTACGTTGCTGATTGTGAAAGAGCAGTATATTATTAGTGTATATGAACATGCATGGATATTTGTTTTTTTTATATTTATATCTTATAGCATCTACTGAGGTGGAAGATGTAATCTAATTAGGTAGCACCCTACTTTTCTTGATGCACGATTTTAACTAACAGGATGAGGATTTGAGTGATGATCAAGTATGTGTGCCTGGAAAATATCATAAACATGAAAACCACTCAGTAATCATACAAATAACTAAGATTTGTTTACTTTATTCATTTAGCTTACACGATGTGCAATTAGAATTATTTGACTCATTGTGAATGATGCTCATACGAATCAAACTGATAATTTTATTAATAACTAGGAAACTAAAGATAAACCCTACAAACCAGAGAGACTGTAGGCTTTCCTAATGTCCGCAGACAATTTAACAAAACTCAATACCCTAATCGACTCTCCTACCTTCTATTTAAATAGAAGTATTCTTGTTCACCAAGAAAACAATTAAAAGGAAACAATATAAAAATAAAACTAATAAACCTAGACATTTATATAAATAACCAAACACACCCTCAACTTGACGCTTACGCCGTGGGTTGACCTTGACCTAAACATTACCCCCCCCCCCCCAAATCACAACTTTAGTCCCTCAAGGTGGATTTTCTCAGGAAAAACTGCTGCATCAATTGTTGTAAAATGGTTCCTAGAAGCATCTGTATTGGGGAAATTTGCCAATGAATCAAAACTTCTCGCTCCATCGTTGTTCTCCATACTTGGACACACCCCATCCGGGTGAATCGAAGCTGTATCAAGTAACTTAAGTTTATACGTGAGTTTTCCAATTTTTCCACTATATCAAATGGTCTAAAATATCGAGGGGCAAGCTTCACATTATTCTGATTAACAACTGATGGTTGTCGATATGGTCTTAATTTCAAATAAACCTCTTCTCCAATTTTAAACTGTACATCCCTTCTATGCTTATAAGCATTAGTTTTCATGATTTGTTGTGCTTTGGTTAGTTGAACTTTTAATTTATCAAGAACTTGGTCTCGCTCTTCCAAATACCGATCCACTTCAAACGAGGGAGATGGCTGACTTCCATAACGAATCAAGCATATAGGATCCCGACCACATAAATTTTTTACACCCTGCATGGTCTGCGTCTGAATATGCAATTAGCTCAAACCCAGAATCCTTCGAGTACCATAGACCCATGTTAATGCTTTGTCTTAGGTATCGAAAGATCCTTTCAACCTCTTTGAGGTGTTTCTCGGTTAGGCGTGCCTGATAACGCGTGCATACAAATGTCGCAAAGGCAGTGTCTGGTCGACTAGCATTGAGATACATAAGTCCCCCAATCATAGTACGATATTTAGTTTGATCAACTTGGGTATCTTGTAAATGTGCATCTAGTTTGGCAGTAGCCATTGGTTGTAAATGTGTATTCGTTTATGATCATTGAGATGAATACAATATGATACATATATAGTATGCATAATGGGCCTAACCTAGTTACATACAAATACAAAGAAGGCCATGGGCCGTATAGACTGTTAACAGCCCCCCGCAGTTGGAGTAAGAGATAAACGAATGCTCAAACTGGTACGAAACTCATCAAACAAACTAGTAGGTAAACCTTTGGTGAAGATATCCGCATACTGATAACGTGACGGGACGTGTAGAACCCGTATAGCACCGGTAGCAACAAGATCCCGAACAAAGTGAATGTCAATCTCGATATGCTTCGTGCGTTGATGTTGCACGGGATTAGAAGAGAGATAGACGACACTCACATTGTCACAATAGACAAGTGTAGCAGTGGCTAGAGGTGTATGAAGTTCACGTAATAGATTACGTAACCAGCAAGTTTTAGCAACCGCATTGGCAACACCCCGATACTCAGCCTCAGCACTAGATCGAGAGAGAGTAAATTGGCGCTTCGATGACCAGGAGAGAAGATTGTTGCCAAGAAAAACACAATAACCAGAGGTTGATCGACGAGTAGTGGGACAACCCGCCCAATCCGCATCTGAGTAAGCCACTAAAGATGACGTCGTAGAGGAATAAAGCTGTAATCCATAGGACAAGGTGCCACGCACATACCGTAAGATCCTCTTGAGAGCAGAGAGATGAGGCTCTCGGGGGTCATGCATAAAGAGACAGACCTGCTGAACAGCATATGAAATGTCAGGCCGGGTAAAGGTGAGATACTGTAAGGCCCCAGCTAGGCTGCGATATAATGTAGAGTCAGAAATAGGAGCACCATCTGCAGAAAGTTTGGAGTCCGTGTCAACAGGTGTACGACACGGTTTACAATTAAGCATACCAGCCCGATCAAGAACCTCAGTCGCATACTTTTGTTGAGATAGAAACATCCCCGAAGCATTACGAGTCACAGAAATGCCCAAGAAATAATTAAGTGAGCCCAAATCAGTCATGGAGAACTCTGCATGAAGAGAAGTGATAATCTGCTGTAGAAGAAGATGCAGTCAAAACAATATCATCAACATATAAAAGCAAGTAAGCAGCGTCTGCCCCCTGTTTGTAGATGAAGAGTGAAGAGTCACAACGACTATGATGAAACCCAACCCGAGCGGCATAAGCCGCAAATCTCTGAAACCAGGCCCGAGGGGCATGTTTAAGCCCATAAAGAGATTGCTGGAGAAGGCAAACATGATCTGGATGCTGCGGATCCCAAAAACCAGGAGGTTGGTGCATGTATACAGTCTCTGATAACGATCCATGTAAAAAGGCATTCTTGACATCAAGCTGGTGAACCGGCCAATGTCTAGAAATGGCTAGACTGAGTACTGTCCGAATAGTAGCCGGTTTGACAACCGGACTAAATGTCTCATCCACATCAATACCTGCAAGTTGAGTGCTACCATTTGCAACAAGACGAGCCTTGTACCGACTGAGGGTACCATCAGCGTTATACTTATGCCGAAAAAGCCACATAGAACGAACAATGTTCGCGTCCGGTGGCCGAGGCACAAGAATCCAAGTATTATTTTTAATTAAAGCAGTATATTCATCAAGCATAGCACGATACCAATTTGGGTCACGAAAAGCAATTGGATAGGACTTAGGAATAGGTGATATGGTGGACACGTGTAAGTTAAAACGTTGAGTGGGACGATTAGTACCGACACGAAAGCGAGTGACCATGGGGTGAGTCGAGGTGGGATTATTGTGGTTGTGTGTAGGAATAGTTGTTTCAGTGGATGCGTTTGATGTGGGCTGGACGTTTGGTGAGTGGGGAAGTGGGCTAGACTCATGTGTTTGGTGAGCCGGTTGGAGTGGGCTTCGTGGTGGACTGGGTGGAGCAGCAGTAGATGTTATAGTGGTGGTGGGAAGTGGTGATGCAGAAGTGAGTTTGGATATGATGTGTTGATGTATGATGTTGGGCGAAGTGTCCAAAAATGTGTACGAGGGTGAGTCATGAGGAGTCATAGATCCATATGGGAAAACTGTCTCATCAAATGTTACATGACGGGATAAGATGATTTTGTTCGTGTTTAAGTCTAGGCATCGATATCCGCGGTGATTTGTCGGATATCCCAGAAAAATTGCGGGTGTAGCCCGTGGTTCAAGTTTGTGATTTGTGTGAAGATGAGGATAGCAAAGGCAACCAAAAACACGAAGATCCGCATAGTTCGGTGTTGTTTTAAAAAGGCGAGTGTGAGGTATTTCATTGTTGATGGCGGTGGAGGGTAAGATGTTCAAGAGGTAGGCGGCCATGTGAAGAGCTTCAACCCAAAATGTAGGTGGCAGGTGAGCTTGGAAAAGTAAAGTACGAATCATGTTGTTGATGGTGCGTATCATTCGTTCAGATTTTCCATTTTGTTGTGAAGTCTTGGGACAAGAGAAACGAATGGAAATACCATTGGTCACAAATAGTTGGTGAAGGGCAGTATTGTCAAACTCACCTCCATGATCACATTGCAAAGATTTAATGTCACAATTAAAATGGTTCTTAACATAAGCACGAAAGTGAATAAATTTGGACAACACATCCGACTTATGTCGTAAAGGGTACACCCATAAGTAATGTGAGAAATGATCAAGAAACAAGACATAATATTTAATACCCGAAACACTAGTAATAGGAGATGTCCATAAATCAGAATGGATAATATCAAAAGGAGCCTTAACAATAGTTTCTGAAAGTGAGAAAGGAAGCCTCACGTGTTTGCCAAGCTGACAAGCATGGCAAAGCACGGAAGACTGTGTCTTATTACATGAAATTAAATTATTAGAAACTAACGAACGTAGCACTTCACTTCCCGGATGACCAAGTCGTTGGTGCCACGTTTGCTGTCCAACCAGAAAAGCTTGAGGGTACGACGGAGACGTGACTGGATAAAGGTCACCCGTGCTGTCACATCTGAGGAGAATTTGACGAGTCCAGAAATCCTTCACAGAAAAACCAAACTCGTCAAATTCAATTGTACATTTATTTTCACGAACGAATTGACGTACAGAAATTAAGTTTTTGACAATATTGGGTGTAATGAGAACATTATTTAAGTGAAGTGTACGGTAGGGAGTTGGTAGCGTGCTATGGCCCGTGTTGGTGACAGGAATAGATTTCCCGTCACCAACAAGAACAGATGGATATATGCGAGAATTAAAAATAGTACTAAGATTATTAACTGAAGAGTTAAGGTGAGATGACGCACCAGTATCCATGTTCCAATTTGAGTTAGCCGGATCCTGTAAGGTCAAAGTATTAAAAGCATGTGGCAGTTGTGTCTCTTGACTAGTCGAACCCGAGGAGGCAGATTGGTTTTGTACAGCAGCCGAGTAGAGGGCCTGCTGGTGGCCATTGAACCCGAACGTGGGCTGGTGTGGTTGTGTTTGCTGAAATCCTGGAGGGGCATTGGGCCTTAAGCCCATTGTGTTGTTATGTTGAACTGGTTGCTGACCCTGCGAAATGGATAAGCCATACTGGGCCAATAGGTTTTGTTGGGCCTGAATGAGGGATAGAAGGTGTTGTTGGCTGGCTGAATTAAGACCAGTGTGTCCAGGCCCTTGTTGCATGGAGCGAGTATTATGTTGAGATGAGTTCGGGCGTGGGTTGTTGGTGCCTTTTGGAGAGGCATGAATGAAACGACAATTCGTCCCCCAGCGGCAATAACCTCGGCCAAAGTTGCGGCAGATCTCGGTCTTGTTCTCATTACGGGCATCGCGATCACGATTGTTGCGGTTGTCTTGAATCCGTGGTTGGGATGTAGCAAGAAGCACTTGTGGTGAGCTTGATGTAGTGGAGGTAGAGAGTATCGGTTGCTTAGACCGGAGACGCATCTCCTCAGTCGTGACCATGGTGCGAACAGTTGCTAGGTCAGGAAAGGGATCTTTGTGAGCAATTATTTGAGCAAGGCTTCCGTATTTTTCACTTAGGCCGTTGATGGCATAGGTGACAATATCGTCATCATCCATGGTCGAGCCAAGGTCGGTAAGAAGAGTGATAATGGAATCAATCTTGGAGAAGTAGGCGTCTGGTGTGTCGTCGCCCATTTGTATGACACGTAGTTCACCTTTTAAAGCAACGGTACGTGTCCTTTTGTTTTCTTGGAAGATGGTTTCGATGGTGTCCCAGGCGGCTTTAGCCGAAGCAGGGTTGGTGCTGATCATCCTTTTCCGAAGCGTTGGAGAAAGGGTAAGAAAGATCCATGATTTTACGATGGAGTCAGCCGTGATCCATTCGTCGGTTGGTGGATCAGATGTGGACGTCGATCCATCGATGTGGTTTAGCACGTTAAAGTTGCTGCAGTGCCCTTTGAAAAAGTAACTCCATGTGGAGTAGTTCGATTCCTGAAGATCGAGTTTTTCGGGTACGAGACTATTGATGTTATGTACCGCGTAGAGTTTTTCAACCAAGGTAAGGGCAGGAGGGGGTGGTGGTGTATTCGAGTTTGTCATGGCAGAGTGATGAGTTCGACTGTTAAATCGAGGTGAGGTTTGATGATTTAGGGTTTTGGGGATCGGCTGTGAAGGCCTGATACCATGTAAGATTTTGTTCGTGTTTAAGTCTAGGCATCGATATCCGCGGTGATTTGTCGGATATCCCAAAAAAATTGCGGGTGTAGCCCGTGGTTCAAGTTTGTGATTTGTGTGAAGATGAGGATAGCAAAGGCAACCAAAAACACGAAGATCCGCATAGTTCGGTGTTGTTTTAAAAAGGCGAGTGTGAGGTATTTCATTGTTGATGGCGGTGGAGGGTAAGATGTTCAAGAGGTAGGCGGCCATGTGAAGAGCTTCAACCCAAAATGTAGGTGGCAGGTGAGCTTGGAAAAGTAAAGTACGAATCATGTTGTTGATGGTGCGTATCATTCGTTCAGATTTTCCATTTTGTTGTGAAGTCTTGGGACAAGAGAAACGAATGGAAATACCATTGGTCACAAATAGTTGGTGAAGGGCAGTATTGTCAAACTCACCTCCATGATCACATTGCAAAGATTTAATGTCACAATTAAAATGGTTCTTAACATAAGCACGAAAGTGAATAAATTTGGACAACACATCCGACTTATGTCGTAAAGGGTACACCCATAAGTAATGTGAGAAATGATCAAGAAACAAGACATAATATTTAATACCCGAAACACTAGTAAGAGGAGATGTCCATAAATCAGAATGGATAATATCAAAAGGAGCCTTAACAATAGTTTCTGAAAGTGAGAAAGGAAGCCTCACGTGTTTGCCAAGCTGACAAGCATGGCAAAGCACGGAAGACTGTGTCTTATTACATGAAATTAAATTATTAGAAACTAACGAACGTAGCACTTCACTTCCCGGATGACCAAGTCGTTGGTGCCACGTTTGCTGTCCAACCAGAAAAGCTTGAGGGTACGACGGAGACGTGACTGGATAAAGGTCACCCGTGCTGTCACATCTGAGGAGAATTTGACGGGTCCAGAAATCCTTTACAGAAAAACCAAACTCGTCAAATTCAATTGTACATTTATTTTCACGAACGAATTGACGTACAGAAATTAAGTTTTTGACAATATTGGGTGTAATGAGAACATTATTTAAGTGAAGTGTACGGTAGGGAGTTGGTAGCGTGCTATGGCCCGTGTTGGTGACAGGAATAGATTTCCTGTCACCAACAAGAACAGATGGATATATGCGAGAATTAAAAATAGTACTAAGATTATTAACTGAAGAGTTAAGGTGAGATGACGCACCAGTATCCATGTTCCAATTTGAGTTAGCCGGATCCTGTAAGGTCAAAGTATTAAAAGCATGTGGCAGTTGTGTCTCTTGACTAGTCGAACCCGAGGAGGCAGATTGGTTTTGTACAGCAGCCGAGTAGAGGGCCTGCTGGTGGCCATTGAACCCGAACGTGGGCTGGTGTGGTTGTGTTTGCTGAAATCCTGGAGGGGCATTGGGCCTTAAGCCCATTGTGTTGTTATGTTGAACTGGTTGCTGACCCTGCGAAATGGATAAGCCATACTGGGCCAATAGGTTTTGTTGGGCCTGAATGAGGGATAGAAGGTGTTGTTGGCTGGCTGAATTAAGACCAGTGTGTCCAGGCCCTTGTTGCATGGAGCGAGTATTATGTTGAGATGAGTTCGGGCGTGGGTTGTTGGTGCCTTTTGGAGAGGCATGAATGAAACGACAATTCGTCCCCCAGCGGCAATAACCTCGGCCAAAGTTGCGGCAGATCTCGGTCTTGTTCTCATTACGGGCATCGCGATCACGATTGTTGCGGTTGTCTTGAATCCGTGGTTGGGATGTAGCAAGAAGCACTTGTGGTGAGCTTGATGTAGTGGAGGTAGAGAGTATCGGTTGCTTAGACCGGAGACGCATCTCCTCAGTCGTGACCATGGTGCGAACAGTTGCTAGGTCAGGAAAGGGATCTTTGTGAGCAATTATTTGAGCAAGGCTTCCGTATTTTTCACTTAGGCCGTTGATGGCATAGGTGACAATATCGTCATCATCCATGGTCGAGCCAAGGTCGGTAAGAAGAGTGATAATGGAATCAATCTTGGAGAAGTAGGCGTCTGGTGTGTCGTCGCCCATTTGTATGACACGTAGTTCACCTTTTAAAGCAACGGTACGTGTCCTTTTGTTTTCTTGGAAGATGGTTTCGATGGTGTCCCAGGCGGCTTTAGCCGAAGCAGGGTTGGTGCTGATCATCCTTTTCCGAAGCGTTGGAGAAAGGGTAAGAAAGATCCATGATTTTACGATGGAGTCAGCCGTGATCCATTCGTCGGTTGGTGGATCAGATGTGGACGTCGATCCATCGATGTGGTTTAGCACGTTAAAGTTGCTGCAGTGCCCTTTGAAAAAGTAACTCCATGTGGAGTAGTTCGATTCCTGAAGATCGAGTTTTTCGGGTACGAGACTATTGATGTTATGTACCGCGTAGAGTTTTTCAACCAAGGTAAGGGCAGGAGGGGGTGGTGGTGTATTCGAGTTTGTCATGGCAGAGTGATGAGTTCGACTGTTAAATCGAGGTGAGGTTTGATGATTTAGGGTTTTGGGGATCGGCTGTGAAGGCCTGATACCATGTAAGTTTTCTTCTTGATATTAAACCCTTGTAACCAATAACCAAGCTTCCAATACCTCTTAGATATGCCTAACAATGAACCTTGTACACTTGAAATATCATAGAAATCAAAATACAAAATGTATGAGTGTGTGAGTTGGAACCGTAAGCAATGAGAGTTCAAGAGAGAGTTTGTGTTTGATTTTTGGTTTGTAAATGAAGTGTGAGGGTTTACTTGCTTTTTGGCTTATGTTTATAGCTAAACATGGAAGGAAAACCACCTAAATGAAACTAACAAATGGCTTTGGCTTGGTATAAGGGTGCGTCTGATTTCAAAGGTTATAGGGCATGGATTATGAAGTTTTATAATCCTAGGTGTAAGTAAAAGTGAGGGGTTTGTTAGGAATCGCTACTGAGCCCAACATGCCCAACATATAAGCCCACATGGGGTTATCAATCTAAAACTAATTGGTGATAGATGGCGTAGCCCATCAAGCTTATATGCAGACATTTATTTACTTATTTTACCAATGTGGGATTAGGTTTACACTCAATAATCCTCCCCTAAAACCCAATACTGCAATAGGCCTCTGTCCAACGACATAGTATGCAACATGTTCTAGAGTTGCTGGGCTACCTGCCCCGCTCTATCTAAATGGCATTCATACGCAACCTGTTCTAGAGTCACTGGACCACATGTCCTACTCTATCTGAATGGCATGATCTGCTTTACCTAAGCTATCGTTGAATCTAGATTAGGGTTGCGCTACCTGCGCCACACACATCAGGGCTTAACTTGAGCTCTGATACCACTTGTTAGGGATCGCTACTGAGCTAAACCTGCCCAACATATAAGCCCACATGGGGTTATCAATCTAAAACCAATTGGTTGAGCCCTGATGTGTGTGGCGCAGATAGGCTCAGTAGCGATTCCTAACAAGTAGTATCAGAGCTTAGGTTGAGCCCTGATGTGTGTGGCGCAGATAGCGCAACCCTAATCCAGATTTAATGATAGTTCAGGTGGAGCAAATCATGCCGTTCAGATAGAGTGGGACATGTGGTCCAGCAACTCTAGAACAAGTTGCGTGTGGATGTCGTTCAGTTAGAGCGGGGCAGGTAGCCTAACAACTCTAGAACAGGTTGCATACTATGTCGTTGGACGGATGCCTATTGCAGTATTGGGTTTTAGGGGAGGATTGTTGAGTGCAAACCCAATCCCACATTGGTAAAATAAGTAAATAAATGTCTGCATATAAGCTTGATGGGCTACGCCAACTATCACCAATTAGTTTTAGATTGATAACCCCATGTAGGCTTATATGTTGGGCATGTTAGGCTCAGTAGCGATTCCGAACAACTGGCATCGGTTTTTTGTAAGATGTAGATCAAAGACTTTTTATATCAGGAGAAGCTTTAGGATCCTTTGGCAAAAGCCAAACCTACAGGTATGAAGGCTTTGTTATTATTATCTTTGTAGCCTTAGATTTGGTTAAGCACTATTACAGCAGTTAGTGGTTCGTTTAGAACTACTAAGCTAATGTTCAAAGGAATTCGAGATTTGATTCTTGGTTGAAGATATTCGTCGGAAGACATCTAGAGAATATACGAATTATTTGTTAAGTGCAGAGGACAAATATAGGGGCAGAGGGTACGATGGAGGGCGGGAAGCAGAACAAAAACAAGTCAAAATCATGGAAGATAGGAGAGTTAAAGTACAGGCAGAATATCACGTGTTGGAATTGCAACCAGAAGGGCCACTTTTAGAATCAGTGTTCGAAGCTTGTAGCCTTCAGGGATAAGGAGGTTAACATGGCAGCTAGAGACTTTGATGACGCATTGGTTTGTTGCGTTAAGAATACAATTGAGGATCATATTATAGATTCTGGTGCATCATTCCATGCTAACTATTGCAAAGAAGATTTAGAAAGGTTTAATCTATGCTCCAGTAAGGTTTGTTTAGCAGATGACATGACTCTAGACATTTCAAGCGTTATGGATATTGTCCTCGAAACTTCTTTTGGTACAAGTTGGACTCTGAAAGATGTTAGGTACATTCTAAGCCTAAAGAGAAGGTTAATCTCAGTTGGGCAGCTTGATGAGGAAGGTTACCACGTAGGCTTCAGAGATCAGCAGTGGAAGGTTACTAAAGGTAGTTTGGTGGTAGCTCGTAAGAACAAACGTGGAAGCCTGTATATGGTTGAGGTACACCCCGAGGTGATTGGCACAATTATTAATGGTAGTAGCAGTGCATCTCTGTAGCACCAGAGACTTAGTGATATGAGCAGGATTGGTATGAGCATGTTAGCTTCTAAAGGCAACGTTCTAGATGTATAGAAGATATATATCTACTTCTGTAAGCCAGGTGGTTTAGGGAAGTAGAAGAATCTTTCTTTCATAATGTCAGTGAAGACAAGGAAACTACATAGGTTAGAGCAAGTTCATACAGAAGGCTATGGCCCTACATTTATTGCATCAATATGAGGATCCCGCTACTATGATATTGTTATCGAAGACTGCAGCAGGAGTTGCGGTAGGTATAATGCAAACCTTCAGGTAAAGCCTTTGAAGTTTGATAATGGTGGAGAGTATAGTAGTTTACCGATTAAGTTTTGTGTCAAGAACGGGATTGTGATGCTGAAAATGGTCTCGGAAACACCTCTACAGTTTGGTGTTGCTGAAAGATTAAGCCAAACATTCAGAGTAGAGAGCAACCTACTTAATCTACCGCATATCCTATGTTCCGATAGGGCTGCATATTCCAGAGGAGGAATGGCGAGGTAAGGATACTAGTCTCGCTCACTTGAAGGTATTTGGTTGTGACTTATTTGTTAAGATGAAAGGTGTTTACGGAGAATCCATGAAATGTACATTCATAGGCAGTAGCTCAGATGAAATGCGATATAGCTTTTAGGATACAAAGAGTTACTAGGTTATCTAAAGTAGAGATTACATTTATGGACTCAATTTATGGATCAAGGTCTATGACAGATTCAAGTAGCTTAACGAAGCCAATATAGGAGACTCAAGTGGTGTTAGTAGACATTCCAAAGAACCTTGCAGAGAATGATAGCATAGTTTCAGAGCATAGGTTGAGTTCAAAAATCACTCAGAGCCTAGGTGGGAGCTTAGATATGAGTGAGGGGTCCGAAAACAGTGGGAGCTTCGAGGATAGTAGGAGATCATATGAAGAAGACTCTGAAGATGGAGCATCCTCCAAAAGGAGGCTCTGAGACTCTACAAGTACGAAGATCCTCCAATAAGTCCAGGGCTCTAGTAAGGTACTCTCCATCAGCAAACTATTTGCTACTGACAGAGAATGGTAAAGAAGTCTTATTCAGAAGCCTTGAGTTGCAAAGAATTTGTATAATGGAAGAATGCTATTAATGAAGAGATGGTTTCACTTGAAATGAACCAGACATGTTCCTTAGTCAAAATATCAGCAAGAAAGAAGGCATCATAAAGATTGTGGATGTTCAAGGTTAAAGAAGAGCAGGATGGCAGCAAAAGGTACAAGGCTTGATTGGTGGTTAAGGGTTTCCAACATAAACGGGTTCTCTCTAATTGTGAAGATGACTACAATTAGGTTAGTCTTGAGTATTGTAGCTGCATGAGCCTTCTTATGTGAGATCCTTGAATGATACATCTACACATCACAAAATCAAGGGTTTTTCAGCTAGCTGGGCAGAAAGAAAACCTAGAGTGTAGATTGAAGGAAATTTTGTATGGACTGATTCAAGCACTAAGACAATGGTATTTGAAATTTGATAGTTTTATGTAGAGGGCAGGGTACAAGAGATGTGCTATGGACCATTGTTGCTACTTAAAAAAAGGGTTGGTTCGTCCTTCATTATATTACTATTATAGGTTGATGACATGTTAGTCGCGGGCTCTGACATGGCAGAATTCAACAAGCCTAAGTGGTAGTTTTCCTTAATGTTCAAGATGAAGGATAGATGCTCTTAAAAGCAGGTGCTTGGTTATGTGCTTACAGTTGGTGTAACAATAGTCGAGTGGGAGTCTAGACTACAGAAGAGTATCACTATGTTAACTATAGAAGTCTAGTTTATGGTAGTTGCATAAGCAAGCAGAGAGTTGATATGGTTGAAGAAGTCTCTTAAGAAATTAGACTAAGGTCAGGTAGAAAGTGTTTAATACTATGACAAAGATACTAAGAGTTTGATTCATCTTGTGAAGAATTTAAAGTTTTGCAGTTGGACAAAGCTTGTTCGGATATTGATAAGTGAAGGGTCCTTATCTTTGTTGAAGATTCTTAGAATGAAGAGCCTTGCAACGATGTTCACCAAGTTCGTGATGAAACAGAAGTTGAAGTTCTGCGCAACTTTAACTAGCCTCCAAGTGAATTGATAACGGAGTATGATGTCTTACCAGAGAGAGGTTATTCCTAGTTTAATGATGTTAGTTCAGGATACCTTGTATCAAAAGTATCCTAACCTTGTGTTTGGTTAGTGCAGTGTGTTCCTTATGTTCGGCAGTACATAAAGGTTAGAGCATTAGCATTGTTTAAGGGAAGGTTATTCCTAGTTTAATGATGTTAGTTCAAGATACCTTGTATCGAAAGTCTCCTAGCCCTGCGTTTGGTTGGTGCAGTGTGTTCTGTATGTTCGGCGGTACAGAAAGGTTAGAGCGATAGCATTGTTAAAGGGAAGGTGATTCGAAGTTTATAGAGATTACTTAAGACGGAGAGCAGTGAAGTGATCAGCCTCCAAGTGGGAGATTGTTGAGTTATGAAGACTTATATATTCCCCGATGTGTGTGGCGCAGGTGGTGCAACCCTAAGTTAATCCAGATTCAACTATAGCTCAGGTAGAGCAGATCACGCCATTCAGATAGACTAGGACAGGTGGTCCAGCGACTCTAGAACATGTTGCGTCATGTATCATTAGAAGAGAGGCCTATTTTAGTACTGGGTTTGAGGGGAGGATTGTTGGGTGTAAACTCAATCCTACATCGGTAAAATAAGTAAATAAATGCTTGCATATAAGCTTGATGGGCTAAGCCTTCTATCATGAATTGGTTTTAGATTGATAACCCCATGTGGGCTTATATGTTAGGCATGTTCGGCTTAGTAGCGATCCTTAACAGGGTTTGTGTAAGTGAAGCATGGGACTTGTAAGAAGGAGTTAACATATAAAAATCATGCTAGTAATCTTTCTTCTTGTCCCCTTGAACTCAGCCGAATACTCATACATATGGGGAGACAAGATTTTGCTTGGTTAACCCATGGATAAGGGTTTAGGGTTTATATTTTGTACAAAGGATACATTACTTTATGCTTAGTGGAGGTTTTGATTTAATTAGAATGTGTAGTATGTAAATGAATTTTATAACCGGCTATGGCTTTCTTTATGTAAGTATTTTTGTAGTTTTTGGGGTATTGCGTATTATAGTGGGTATTTGTTAAAGTGTAGAAGTGTTTATGTGGTTACATGCATGCATAGATGCCTAAAACGTGAACCATATGCGTTTTACGTAAAGTATAAAAAGTAAAACTTGAAAAGTTATAAATTATACTTCTAATATTGTTAAAACACTTCTTGACGTAAACTTTTATTTGTATGATGCCCGTTTACGTTAAATGTTGATTTTTAGTTTACGCGATTTAACTAAGCGATTTAAATAAAAAAGCAAACGCGTAAAATCCTAAAAATAAATAATGGAATAATTGAAGTCGTAAAATGACCTGAAAATGCAAAATGTTACAGTCTACTCCCGTTAGAAGAGCCTTGTCCCTAAGGCTCAAGTAGCGACACTTGACGAAGGTACGGGTTTAGTGAAGAGATTCGGATACTTCTTTTGAAATTGGTCTTTACGTTCCCATGTGAACTTAGGACCCCTCCTAGAGTTCCACTGAACCTTGACAATTAGAATACGACTTTGCTTCAACTGTTTAACTTCTTGATGCATGATTTCTATGGGTTCCTCCATAAAATGGAGCTTATCATCAATATGAAGTCCATCCAATGGAACGGCTAGTGGTTCATCGGAATAACATTTCTTCAAGTTGGACACATGAAATGTACTGTGAACCCTGCTTAATGCTTGAGGAAGCTCAATCTTGTAAGCAACGGCTCCAACCTTAGCCAACACCTTGAAAGGTCCAACATACCTAGGGTTTAACTTCCCCTATTTTCCAAAATGTGCGACCCCTTTCCAAGGTGAAACCTTAAGCATAACTCTATCTCCAACTTGAAATTCCATTGGCTTACGCTTTAAATCGGCGTAACTCTTTTATCGATCACGAGCTGCTTTAATCCTTTGCTTGATCTAAATGACCTTCTCGGTTGTCTGTTGAACTATTTCCGGACCAGTGAGTTGAACTTCTCCAACCTCGGCCCAACATACAAGTGAATGACACTTTCGACTGTAAAGTGCCTCAAATAGTGCAGCCTTGATGCTAGCGTGATAACTATTGTTATATGAAAACTTAACTAATGGAAAATGTTTAACCCAACCATTTCCAAAGTCGATCACACAAGCACGTAGCATATCCTCGAGAGCTTGAATAGTCCTCTTGCTTTGTCCGTCAGTCTCTGGATGATATGCTGTACTCATAGCCAAACTAGTATCTAAAGCCTTCTTAAGTGACCTCCATAAATTTGATGCGAATCTACCATCATGATCACAAATGATTGAGACGGGTATTCTATGCCTCGTGACTACTTCCTTTAGGTACATTCTCGCCAATTTCTCCATGGGATCAGTTTCCCTCATTGGTAAGAAGAGTGCAGATCTAGTAAGTCGGTCAACAATCACCCAAATGGTGTCATAACCTTGTGATGACTTAGGAAGCTTCATGACAAAATCAATAGTGATATTATCCTACTTCCATTGAGGTATCTCGGGTTTCACCAACTAACCCGGTGGCCTTTGGTGTTCAGCCTTAACCTTAGCACATGTCAAACATTTATGAACATAGGTAGCGATGTCGGCCTTCATATTGGGCCACCAATATAGCTCCTTCATGTCCTGATACATCTTGTTAGAACTCGGATGGATAGAGTATTTTGACTTGTGGAACTCGTGCAAAATCACAGTCCTTAAATCACCATAACATGGCAACCAACTCCTTCTATTTAAGCATAGAGTTCCGTCGACACGGGGTTCCAACTTTTCTTTTGGTATATCCTTCCTGATCATACCTCCTACGTCTTCGTTCTTGAAGTTCTCTGGTTTCTGTGCTTCTATTTGAGCTTCCAAAATTTGTTTTGGGAGATCCAAACCAATAGTCATGACTAAGGATCGAACCCATAATGGCTTATTCTATTCTTTACGGCTTAAGGCATCAGCCATTACGTTTGCTTTCCCCGGGTGATAACGAATTTCAAAATCGTAATCATTGAACAACTCTAACCAATGACGTTGCCTAATGTTCAACTCCTTTTGGTCAAGAATGTGTTGTAACTCTAGATTTTATACAAATTCGAATCAAAACAGAAAGTGCAAACTGTTTGGGTTTTATATATATATAAGTTTATTTTATTAACTTTTTAATAAGATAATTACTACAAGTCCTTTAATATGATTAATACACTATCTTGTGTATATTTTTAGCCCTCTAATATATGTCCAAGAATATGTCTAAGAATAACAAGTCTTCACATTTATTTATTTATGAACTTAATAAATAAACTTTTCAACAATTAATTTATAAACTCTTTTTATAAATTAACTAATACTTTTATAAAGTGTGTTCTTGCATTTTACCAACTTGTTAACATCTTAACCTCATAAGAAAAATGTATTCGAACCTTATCACATGTAAAAATCCATTTCATAAACTTATAAAATAACCTAGATGGTGATTAACTTATATAAACATTATATATATATGAAATGATAATATGAAAAGTTTCAGGTTCTTAGAATACCTTAACAAGATGAATGATGAAGAGAAACAAACTCTAAACCCTAACTTATCAAGAAAACCTAAGCTTCCAAAACAAGAAAACCCTAATTTTGACTATAGGAACCCTAGTTTTCTTCTTGATAACATCTTAGATATGCCTAACAATAAACCTTGTACACTTGAAATACCTTAGAAATCGATAATACAAAATGTGTTAGTATGTGAGTTGGAACCGTGAGCTATGAGAGTTCAAGAGAGAGTTTGTGTTTGATTTTTGGTTTGCAAATGAAGTGTGAGAGTTTACTTGCTTTTTGGCTTCTATTTATACCTAAACATGGAAGGAAAACCACCTAAATGAAGCTAACAAATGGTTTTGGGTTGGTATAAGGGTGCGTCTGATTTCAAAGGTTATAGGGGATGGATTATGAAGTTTTATAATCCTAGGTGTAAGTAAAAGTGAGGGATTTGTGTAAGTAAAGCATGGGACTTGTAAGATGGAGTTGACATATCAAAAGCATGCTAGTAATCTTTCTTCTAGTCCCCTTGAACTCGGCCAAATACTTATACACATGAGGAGACAAGATTTTGCTTGGTTAACCTATGGATAAGGGTTTAGGGTTTATATTTTGGACAAATGATACATTACTTTATGCTTAGTGGAGGTTTTGATTTAAATAGAATGTGTAGTATGTAAATGAGTTGTATAACCGGCTATGGCTTTATTTGTGTAAGTATTTTGTAATTTTTGGGGTATTGGGTATTATGGTGGGTATTTGTTGAAGTGTAGAAGTGTTTATGTGGTTACATGCATGCATGGATGCCTAAAATGCGAACCGGATGCGTTTTACGTAAAGTATAAAAATAAAACTTGAAAAGTTATAAATTATACTTCTAATTTTGTTATAACACTTCTTGAACGTAAACTTTTATTTATATGATGCCCGTTTACGTTAAATGTTGATTTTTAGTTTACGCGGTTTAACTAAGCGATTTAAATAAAAAAGAAAATGCGTAAAAGCCTATAAATAAATAATGGAATATCTAAAGTCGTAAAATTACTTGAAAATACGAAATATTACAGATGGCAATAAAAACCCGTACCCGACGGAGTCCCGATCCCTAAACCCGAATTGACAGGGGAATCCCCGAGTTGACCGGGGATGGGGATGGGGACGGGGAATCCCCAAATTATAAAACCGGAGATGGGGCGGGTATGGGGATAGCATAAATCCATGACCTCGAACCTACCCCAAACTTTTTAGTGTACAAATATATATAAATCATTTGTATATTAATACTACATGCACATGTCTATGTATATGCTGGTGAGTATTCAAAAAGTATTATACTTGAAGTATATTTTTATGTATATGTGATATTTAATAGATCAAATATTCTTAAAGTATTAAGCACCAACTACATACTATATTCAACCAATATTTTTTCCCAATACACATATTCGATCTAGGGATGGCAACGGGTCGGGTTCGGGGCGGGTTTTAGTGTACCCGTACCCGCACCCGTTTATAATATCCACATCCGTACCTGCCCCATTACCCGTTGGGTACCCGGTTAATATTATCTATCGGTTTTTCGGGTTTCCCCGCGGGTATCGGGTATTTGCAATTGAATATTTTTATAGAAAAATGACGGGTATCAAGATTAAGTCACACTAAAATTCATCGAAAAAATAACGCAAAACACCCTTATATATTCAAATTTTTTAAAAGTTAAAGAAAACAAATACCGTATTAGACGATTTAGCGCTTTTGATTAATTCATGTACAACATTCAAATGTGTTAAATAATAGAAATAGTTATATAAAAAATACAATAGAAGAAATTATATGTAATAATATATATACTAAACCGGGTACGAATTCGGGTAAACGGATACGGGTACGGGTACGGGTCATTGGGGCGGGTATTATCAGAACCCGTCACCGAACCCGTACCCGGCTAAATTCTCTTATCAATACCCGTACCCGCATCCGAACCCGCCAACCCGCCCCCGAACCCGACCCAACCGGTTCGGGTTTCGGTTTTCCCCATCGGTTTTGGGTGCTTTTGCCATCCATAATTCGATCTATTAATTTATATAATATATATGATGTTTTAGTATTTACGATGCTTTAAAGTTGAAAGACATTTTAAAAAATCTAACTATATACAATGTATGCGTTTGACATTTTGTAAGTCAATTCTTTATATTTTTGATTAGTTGTGTTTCGTTGATTGTAGTACTAATTTTGCCCTAATTTTGCTTGATTGTAATACAAATTTTGCCCTCATTTTGTTCAATTTCATATTAGTTAGCTGATTGGATGATGATTTTTTGTTAGGTTAGGTTTACTGATTTGTTGATGACTTAGATTTGTTTATGACTTAGATTTTATGTTAGGTTAGGTTAGATTTTGTATTAGGTTTACTGATTTGTTAAGTTAGCTGGTAGATGACACTTTTGGTTAAACACTTTTGGTTATGAAAAGACTAGAGGATATGGAATAGTCATGGGACGGATGATCCTAAGTAGATTATGAAAGGGAAAAAGAATGAGTACGGGTCGAGTAAGTTTACTAGGGTTAGGGATGATCCTAAGTGGATTAAGAGAGGTAGCGAGTTTGGTTCACCTGTTTCAAAATTTTGTGAGCGTTTGACTAGGTCTGGTAGCTCTTCACATGGGGTAGACTCGCCCTGAAAAGGCTTCTAAGACATGTTCCTATTATAGCGCATTTTCTAAATTATAGTTTTCTAAACATAGGCTAAACATAGTATTTCTTCCCTGTTAGCTTTCTGTGTATATAGCGCGTTTATTATTGAACGAAACGTTGAAATGCTTTCTATGAATGATTTTCCTTACTTAAATTTATTTTTCAACTTTGAGTCCTCTATAATGTGGTTTTTATGGTTTCTTACTTCGTATATCATAAGATACTTTTATCTTCATGAATTGGTGGATAGGTGCTGCTGGTATATATATTCATATATATCAGTAGTTAGATTATTAGATAGATAAATAGGATAATAGAATTTCTTCACTTCCATGGATTTGACATTTATAGTTCTGAGTTGGTGGATAGGTGGTGCTGGTATTTTGAGTTAAATGGTATTTTGAGTTAAATAGTGGTTACTGGTGTAGAGTCGAGTAGAAACAGTTGGCGCACATCAGCCCAACTTTACTATAGCTAGAACTTAGTACTGAGCCGGTTTCACTTAAACTCGGTACACTTAATGGTTTTTTAAAAGGCATATCTTATAGCTACAACACATTAGCATAAATTACACATTATAGAGTGCTCTTTTGATTTATTACTTTATACACTTGTGTCCAACATCATTACTGTTAATGATCACTAATAATGAACAACAAAGTGAGCTGATAATGTCTTTGCTTCTTTGATGAGTGCTTAATTACCTGTTTGCATTCTTCTTTGCTATAGGTTAATTACATGTAAATAAGTAGAAGTTGATATAGTACCATTAAGTTTGGTTAATTACTTATTTATGACAGTAATATTAAAGTTTTCATAATCCTATTTAGGACAGCAACTTATTTATGATATTAGAAAAGAAGTCCTCAAGTTCAGGCAACCCACCTTCTATTTTAACAGCAAAAATTACCACTCAACTTACCCGATTTCGCGCATCTATTGGATCTGCCAAAGAGGAAGTGAGAGCCCACACTCAATGTGGAACAACCATCTAGAGGAGCTAATGCACGGCATAATTCATGGTTGTGCGTTAAAAAAAGAAAGCTCACTAAATCAATATACAGGCAGTCTAATTAAAAGTTTAAAACCAGACGAGTTGGAGCTTGGTAAATCAGGTGAGTCAAGTCTAAAACAAGACGAGTCTAAATCAGGGGAGTCAAATTGATAAAAAGATAAAAGAGGCGAGTCTAATTAGTTAAACTACTAGGTGAGTTAAATGACTTGAATACTAAAAGAGTTAACGATACCATGTTTGACTATGATGTCCATTGACCGTGTTGACTGCTTAGGTGTTATCTTTTGAATGATAAGATTACCAATTCTAGGTAGTTTTTTTTGTATGACCTAGGGTAAGAAAATGGTACCCCCATATACGGCGGCAATGACTGTGTGTTTTGGTTTAGTTTGAGAGACTTTTATATCATAGCTATCTGATAAGCTTCATAATTTAGTTAGACTTTTCCCACCGCATCTACATATCCAAAAAATATCTTCTGCAACCCGTTTCATGCTATTATATACCTGATTTTGATTATTCAACACCAGATAATCACTATTAAAAGGCACGTCCAAACACTTTCTATGTCATTATGATATTTGGCCAAGTGTTAAGTTTTACATGGAATTATATATGTTAGCATCTCTTATCTTATTGTCTCTGACAATTCTTTATGTTGCTAATCGTATGGTATGTTTAATTTATATAAAATAACTTAGTTATTACTTTGTTGGTGCTATATTATTTTAGTTGATACTGCACTATCTTATGTGAAATTAGTTTAGTTAATAGTTATATATGGTTGATTGTCATATGATCATACTGTTAATAGTTGATTGTCATATGATCATACTGTTGATTGTCATATGATCATACTGTTAATAGTTATATACATAATGGTGATGTCGGCGAGTAAGGATAGAGGATGGATGTACAAAAGAAGAAACAATGAGGGTCATCTTTGTTCTTATTACCAATCAAAGGTGTCCGAGTTTCTCAATTTCGCATTTTCAATTAAAAAGGTAGTTGAAATTAGAACTCTGGGGAGTAAAGTAGTGTTTCATATCAAATGTCCTTGTTCTAAGTGTAAAATAAAAGTATTCAAGGAAAGAAATGAAGTTGAGTATGATTTATGGCACAACGGGTTCATCCGTGGTTATAAAACTTGGTATGTTCATGGCGAAAGAAAAAGTAAACCAAAAGAGATTAGGCAATGCTCTAGGTTAATGGAAGTTGATGATGTTGGAGGTTGAACACGCATGATTTTGGATATGTTAGAATCTCACGATGAGCAAGCCCTAAATTTGCATTCAGAACCTTTGGAGGAACAAGCCCCAAATTCTTATGCCAAGGAATATTATGATATGTTAGAAGCTGACGACGAGCCTTTATACGAGGGGTGTCAAAAGTATTCAACACTTGAAGCTGCCACAAGGTTGTTAAACTAGAAGGCAAAATGCAATGTACCTGAGGCGACATATAATCAAGCACTTTCCATGTTTAAGGACATGTTACATGGTAATAATTGGTTGGGAAGTTTTATGAGACAAAAAAGATTTTGAGAAAACTAAACCTTCCAAGAGAAAAGATTCATGCTTGCCAAAACCATTGCATGTTATTCTATGGGAAATTTGATTCTCTCTTGTCTAAATGTAAAGTTTGAGGGCATTCTCGTTACAAGAATGGTGGAAGAAACAACGTCCCTAAATTTGGTGCTTACATACTTTCTGATTTACAGATGGCAATAAAACCTGTACCTGACGGAGACCTGATCCCCAAACCCGAATTGACTGGGGAATCCCCTAGTTGACCGGGGATGGGGACGGGGAATCCCTAAATTATGAAACCGGAGATGGGGTGGTTATAGGGATAGAATAAATCCCTGACCCCGAACCCACCCTGAAGTTTTTAGTGTACAAATATATATAAATCATTTGTATATTAATACTACATGTACATGTCTATGTATATGCTGGTGAGTATTCAAAAAGTATTATACTTGAAGTATATTTATATGTATATGTGATATTTAATGGATCAAATATTCTTAAAGTATTAAGCACTAACTACATACTATATTCAACTAATATTTTTTTCCATTACACATATTCGATCTATTAATTTATATAATATATATGAGGTTTTAGTATTTACGATGCTTTAAAGTTGAAAGATATCTTAAATAATCTAACTATGTACAATGTATGCGTTTGACATTTTGTAAGTCAATTCTTTATATTTTCGATTAGTTGTGTAATTTTTATGCTTAATTCATAAGGGCGGAAAATCCACGAATCCTCGTAGGGATCCTCGATCCCCATTGGGGACGGGGATAGGGATGGAAAACGATTCCCCAACGAGGATGGGGACGGGGATGAGGATGAGGCTCATAAATGGGGATGGGGATGGTAAATACGATCCCCGAAATTCCCTAACCCATTGCCATCCCTATGGGTCTTCATCATAGTTACCATTACCATATGAATCCCTCCATTGTTCCATCATCGTATGGTGTTAATCTTATTGACGAGTGATACGAAGTATTATACCATTAATCAGCCCAAGAAATCCAATTAGACCATTTTTTGGTGAATTCGAAGCAAAGCATCTTAAATAAGTTTCAATACCTCGGTTTGCCCGTTAGTTTGAGGATGATAAGCAGTGCTATACTTTAATGTCGTGACTTGTAGCTTGAATAGTTCCCTCCAAAACATGCTTAGGAATACTTTATATCGATCGGTTATAATTGATTACGGAATTCCATGTAATCTAACCACTTTTCGTAAAAACGCTGCTGCTATAGTGACCGTAGTATACGTGTGCCTCAAGGGAATTAAATGCGCATATTTTCTCAATCGGTCAACCACAATAAGTAAAATTGTGAACCCCTGAGACCACGGCAGTCCATCAATAAAATCCATTGTTATATCATCCCAAACCTTGTCGGGTAATTCTAAGGGTTGTAACAACCCTTTGGGTTTCATAGTAGAATATTTATTTCTTTGACACATGTCACACTCAGATACTAGCTTTGTGATGTCCTTTTTCATCCCAACCCATTGCAATTCTGCTGCCATCCGTTGATAAGTCTTCAAAATCACTGCATGACCCCCAAAACTATGCTATAGAATTCTTGGAAAAGTCATGGTATGTAGCTAGAAGTGTGCGGCAACACTAATCTGCCCTTGTATAATAAGCAATTGTCTTCTACTATATATTTCTTAAATCCTTCAACCCCACTAATAACGTTCTATCTAATTTTCTCCAATTCTAGATCGTGCTTTAACTCTTTAATTAGTGCATCCTAATTTTGAAAGTGAGGAATTGAAATCGCCAAACAAGATGCAGTCTAGACACGCCGTGACAATGCATTCGCAACCTTATTTTCTTGGCTTGGTTTATAATGGAATTAAAAATATAACCCAACAACTTAGCCAACCACTTTTGGTGTTCTTCAGTAATTAACTATTATTCAAGTAAGTATTTCAAGCTCCTTTGATCCGTCTTGACCATAAATTTTTGGCCCATCAGGTATGGTCTCCACTTTTGAATGGCAAACACTATTGCCATAAGCTCTCTATCGTATACCGATTTCTTTCTAGCCAGTGGCCCAAGTACTTGGCTGTAAAAAGCAATTGGTCTTCCAGACTGCATTAGGACTGCCCTAATACCGTGTCCTGATGCGTTCGTCTCAACCATAAATTCTTTTTTGAAGTCTGGAAGTGCTAAAACAGGTACTTTTGTCATAGCATTTTGCAAAGCTCGAAATGCTTGGATCGCCTCACTATTCCAATTAAAGTTATCTTTTTTAAGTTGTTCTGTTAATGCTCCCGCTATCTTACTATAGCCTTTAACGAATTTCCTGTAGTAACCCGTTAATCCTAGAAAACCTCGGAGTTCACACAAGTTTTTTGGAATCAGCCATTCCAACATTGCTGAAATTTTAGACGGATCAGCTTCCACCCCCTTTCCCGATACAATGTGCCCCAAATACTCTATTTGTTCCTGCCCAAACAAACACTTTTTCTTATTTGCATATAAACGTTGTTTCTGTAAAATATTAAAAATATAATTAGTGCTCTTGTGTTCATTCATGTTTTTTACTATAAACCAATATGTCAGTCAAGAAACCAAAACAAATTTTCAAAGGTAAGGCTGGAATATATTATTCATTAAGGACTAAAAGGTGGTTAGGGCGTTGGTTAGACCGAACAACATAACCAAGAATTCATAGTGGCCCTCATGTGTTTAAAAAGCAGTCTTTGGTACATCTTCACTTTTTATACGAATTTGATGATATCCGGATTTCAAGTCAAGTTTGGAAAATATTATTGTTGCATGCAACTCGTCCAACAATTCTTCGATAACCAGAATTGGAAATTTGTCTAAATAGTGATTTTATTTAACACTCGATAATCTACACAGAACCTCCAACTTCCGTCTTTCTTTTTAACTAAAAGCACTGGACTCGAAAAAGGACTTGAACTTGGTTGTATAACCCAGCTTCCAGCATCTCCTTCACCAATTTTTTGATCTCATTTTTCTGAATATGGAGGTATCGGTAGGGCCTTATGCTTACAGGTGTTGTACCATTTTGTAAGACAATTGCATGTTCATGGTCTCGTCTAGGTGGAAGACTACGTGGTAGACAAAAAACATCCTCATATTCGTCTATTAAAGCTTGAATTTCTGTTGTAATAATCAAAATTAGCACTGGTACATTTTCTAAACTTTTCACCTCAATCACATCGCCTTCGTGTTCATGTCGTAATGATCTGATGAATGATTTAAAAGACACCATAGTTCTGCATAAACTAGGATCACCTTGAATCATAACTCTATGAGTACCTTCCCCATATGACATAGTAAGTTTCTTCTAGTTAACCGACATATCTCCTAATGTCTCGAGCCATTTAATACCCAATATCATATCAATGCTACCTAATTCAAAAGGAAAGAAATCCTCATTTATCTGCATTTCTGGAAATGTCACAAGTACCCGTTTGCAAATTCCTTGACTCTTTTCAACCTTACCGTTTCCCAAGATAACCCTTATTATTTTTTATACAATATCCTCCAAACCTAATTGATCCAGTAATCGTTGAGCTATAAAATTATAAGTGGCTCCGCAATCGGCCAACACTACTACATCCACTGCATGGATGTTTTCACGCAGTTTCATAGTAGGTGGAGGAGTGAATCCCAAAACAGAATTTAAAGAAACCTCAACAATGTCTAAATAGACGTGGTCATCTTCATCTCTACTTGCTTCTTCTTCTTGCTTTCGTTTTCATCAACTAACAATATATGTAATGTTTTGTTCGCACACTGGTGACCTAGTCCAAATTTTTTATCGCATTTAAAACACAAACCCTTGCTCCTCTTATCAGCCAATTATGCCTTAGTTAACCTTTTAAACTGCCCCGGTCAGGTCATCAACCCACCTTTGGTTGCAATTGAAGAACATGAAACACTTCCCTTAGGCGCAAATTATGATGAAGACAATACACTATTATGATTAAAACCCGACCCCACTGCTGAATTATAATGGTAGGAATTTGAATGATTATAATTACCTCTAACCTGTGTATCAACACCAACACCAACTCTTTGGTTATCCTCAATCGATATCGCCAACTCCATTGCATGAGACAAGCCCTCTGTTTTCATGACTCACATCGTTGCCCTCAAATCAGTTTTTAACCCTTTAATGAACGTTGCTTCCATCATTTCTTTCGAGATCCCAACTAACTTTTCAAACAAAGCTACATACTCCCTAGTTGTTCCTACTTGATTAATATAAAGATATTGTATAACTGGATCACCTTGCTGTGATTGTTGAAATCGATTAACAGTTACCTTTTGAATCTTTCCCATGTATGATGTATGGAAAGGTGTTTGACCTTTACTCCAATGATACCATGATAAAGCCTCCCCTTCCATGCATAAAATGGCAACCCTTAATTGTTCTTGTTGTGGTATTCCTTGAATCTCAAAGTATCGTTCTACCCTGTATATCCACCCGTATGCATCCTTTCCATCAAATAATGGCATTTTTAATTTCCTCATTCGACAATCAAAACCATGTTGTGTAAATTTGTCACCTGTTTGAGGTGTTCCTGTCATTTCATGTTCCAAACTATGTTGCACAGTCCAGTTTGATTCGTTCCAATCTGATTAGTTGTATCAAACTTAACTCGATTTTTATAACCTTTAACATTTGGCCTAAACCTTTTCTCCTGGTTAATGTTGTTGGATCCATCAAGCTCAAAGTATCCTGTAACATTATTTTTCCCATAATTGTGCTGGATTTAGCATGATTAGGCGGCAACAGAAACCCTAAATCATCAAAACGAAGCATAGATTGAGTAACCTTGGTGGAAATCTTATTCGGGTTTAATGGCAGTGCTTGCCATGGTTGAGCAGATGATTTTCCAGACAAGATCAGATTTTTATGTTCCTCAATCTGTTGCTTTAGTTGCGCATGATTCTTGTGTGCTTCCACACGCAAAGCTCCAATCTCCGTATCCAACTTCTTCTCCAATGAATTAAATCTTTTTTCAACCTCCACTTTATACTTACTAATCAACATCATGTTCTGACACTTTTTTGTTTGTCATGATTTCAGTAAAAAAAATTATCTTCCAAGATGAACAATAAATTCAAAAAATTTACTCCATGAATCTGTTGCTCTGATACCAATTTAATACGAATTAGACTGATAATTTTATTGATAACTAAGAAAGTAAAGATAAACCCTACAAACCAAAGATTGTAGGCTCTCTTAATGTCCACAGACAATTTAACAAAACTCAATACCGTAATCGACTCTCCTACCTTATATTTAAATAGAAGTATTCTTGTTCACCAAGAAAATAATTAAAAGGAAAAAATATAAAAATAAAACTAATAAAACCCAGACATTTATTAAAATAACTAAAATACCCCCCTCAAACTTGTCGTTTACGCCATTGGTAGACTTGACCTGTAACAAATGCATGTTTAAGTGTCAAATTATGTTTTGTT
>BQNB010006561.1:0-97021 GCA_026074375.1 Tanacetum coccineum | reverse complement strand
TTAGTTTTTAATTAGTTTTTAATTAATTTTAATTAATAATTAGGGTTTAGTTTTAATTAGTTTAATTAGTCTTTAATAAAAAGTAAAAAATTAGGGCTTTTATTTTTAGTAATTTTTTGCACTTTTTCTTTATTTAGTGTAATTTTTATAAAATTTTTAGGATTAAATTTTTAATAATTTTATTATTTTTAAGTTTTTAATTAGTTTAAATCTTTAAAAAATCATATCTTTAAATCTAAAAAGCCAAAAATAGTAATTTTTTTTTCTAAAATTTTCTTTTTACTTATTTTATTTAGGAAAAATTTAATTTCAATTATTTTTATATTTTTTTTATATTTTCTAGTATTTAATTAGTTTTAAATAGTTTTTAATTCTTAAAAAATTCAAAAATAATCTAAAAAAATATTTTTCTTTTTCTTAAAATTTTATTTTATCATAATTTAGGTTTAGAAACTTAATTTGCAATTTTAGGGTTTAAATTTAGTATGTTTGCTTAATTGTCGTGTTTTATTTGTTTCCCGTATTAGTTTAATTGTTTAATTGTTTTTAATTTTCCATTTTAATTGTAGCTTTTTATTTAGTAGATATAGATTACCAAAAATATCTTTGCTTCATTCAAATCATAATCCGAGCTTAATCGAAGTTTCGATTGCACTAGTCATTGGGGAAACGACCCGGGTGATCATACTTATCCGGTTAAATATACGTACTATATATTATATTATATATATTTTTTAAGAGTGAATTTTACCGAGGGTCACTTGGCATTATTCTTAATTTCTCTAAAAGTGTATTGATATATTTTATTGCGTGTATAAAACTACTATCAGTTTTTGGCGCCGCTGCCGGGGACTAGTGTTTAAGATTCCTTCGTTTTTAGTTTATTTGGTTTGAAGATCCTTTCACCCTCGAAAGTTTCATTCTTGTTTTATAATTCAAAAATCCAAAAAAATCATAAAATATAAAAAGTAAAAAATATTTTCCTTTTCTTTTTAGTATAAGTAAAAGATATAAAAAAAATCAAAAATATAAAAAAATCTTCCTTTTTAATTAAGAAATAAAAGTCACCAATTGGTAAAAATACCAAAATATAATACTCTCAACGGAGGTATTATCATAATCAATTCCGGTGAACTTGTTGGTTCCCAAATCGAACTAAAGATTTTTAACTTGACTTTGAGTCTCTACGAAGTATGCTCACCTTGAAAAGCAATTGTTGAGTGTACCGTGAGTGAAGTTGTTGATTATATGGGTTTAAGTTTACTTTGTTGTAACCGTTAAAATTCATTGTTAAAAAAAATATTAGTGTAAAGTTTTGCTTTTTGATTTTTAGTTTTTCTTTTTATGCGCACTCGTTCGCAATCTCGAAGACGTCGTCAACAACAAACTCCTCCGGTTGTTGTTGAAAATTTTGATTTAGAAGAACCAATTGTCGATCAAAACATTGTTGCAATGGCGACCAATCTTACCATGGGCCAAATGTTACAAGCACACCATCGAGGGATTTGATGAAGATGATATTTGTTCCACCAATTAATGCTAACAATTTTGAGCTTAAACAACCTTTGATTCAATCATTGTGCAGTAATAATTTACGGGTAGACAAGTTTCCTCACAATTCACTCTTCGATTTTTCAACAAAGTCACTTCAACGTTTAGACATCCCGAAGTTCCGAACACTTCGATAAAGCTTTTTCTTTTTCCTTTTTCTCTAGACGGTGAAGCCCGAGGAGATTGGTAGACAAAGAACCTCTACGATCAATTCTCACATGGGAAGATATGGTTTCAAATTTTATAACAACCAATTCTTCCCAACTTCAAAAAACGACTTATCTCTCGAAAACAATAATCACCAATTTTTTTTCGAGATCCAACGGAAACCTTCAATGAAGCATGGGAACGTTTTTAAAGGACCCTCCTTCGTCAATGTTCCTCTTACGTTGGCTTTTGGAAAACTAACACCTCAACTCGATACTTTTTACAATTCTTTGAATTCAAACGATCAAGATGCCTTAGATTCCACCGCGGGTGACAATTTTTTAGACAAAATGCCTCAAGAAGGTTTAGCGATTATTGAAAGCAAGTCAAAAGTCTGTTACTCAAGAAGTCGTGCTAATGATTCAAGAGTGAGTACGGATGCTCCTCTTCTTCTTTCTTCCTCCTTCTAATAATCTTTGTATGCAACAAAATGTTAGCTTCTCTTGAGGATAAGATGACTATCAAGATGAAACAAATGATGAATGAAATGAAAGCTTTAGTAGTTACTACTCCCGCACCCATTAAAGCGATTGAGGAAGTATGTGTTACGTGTGGATCGAATCATAATTTTAACCATTGTCCGTTAACTCGAGGGGGAAATGATTTTCCCGGTTATTTCATGACAACATCGCCAACATTTCAAACAAACCGGCAGCCGGTTGGTAATTTTCTTCAAAGAAACCACTCATTCCAATTTGGTAAACTAAATGAGGACCAACGGGGTTTCAATCTAACGAATGTTCAAAACAACCAATAAACCGATATTAAGGAAACAATTTCAATTCGAATAAAAAAACGTGGAGGCAAATTTTAACCAAAAACGTCCAAACATCAAGGAGCGTTTATCAAGCCCCACCACATACCAATCCCCAACAAATCATACCTTTGGTTAACAAGATTTACTTCACCGGTTTTCTAATTCAATGTGTGTCTAAAACGGATTTTAGAAAGTTATGCTAAAGCTAATGATGCGAATATGATTACTTACAAATTGAAGTTGGATTAGTTTTCAAAAAACCAAATGATCTTTCTAAGAGTTTACAATGTATTCTCAAATAGAAAGCAGATGATTTTCAGAAAGATTGTATGCTCAGGTTCATGACAAAGCTATCACACCAACCAAGCTTCAAGTTTAAGTACTTTACCAAGCAATACCATTCCAAATCCAAGGAATGAAGCCAAGGCAATTACGACTCGTAGTGGTGTTTCATACGATGGACCTCCGATTCACAGCCGGGTGGTGGAAAAGGAAAGAGAGGCGAACAAAGGATACGGTAGCTACCGAAGCACGAAGACATCCAACCTCCTCCATTGGTCCATGAACAAACCATATATGACAGAGAGAACCAATCAAAGGGCCTCCCTCTTTCATTGTAACAAAGCCAAACCTATTTACCTTAACCCGTCAAAGACTCACCCAAACAAAAGATTCGTGTGAAAAAAAGATGACATTTTTCTTCAAAAGTTATGGAAATCTTTCGAAAACCTTCATTTGAGCTTAGTTGTCAGGATTTGCCTTTATATTGCAAAGTTTGCGTCGATGTTAAAAATATGTTAAATAACAAAGAAAAGTTGATCGAATTGACCAAAACGCCGTTGAATGAAAAATTGTAGTGCGGTATGTCTTAAAAAGCTTTCCTAGGATAAGCTGGTGACCCCATCCGATTTCTAAATTCCTTGTGTATTTCAGGAATTTGATAAGTATCTAGCCCTATAGATTTTGGGGCTTGCATTATCTCATGCCTCTTTCCATATGGAATAAAGCTTGGATTTTAGGAACTACCTAAACAAAAATTGGTTTTAAGAGTTAGCCGATATACAATTTCCAAACCAAACGGTGTCGCTGAATAATGTTTTTGTCAAAGTAGGGACTTTTGATTTTTCACGCGATTTTGTTGTGCTTGATTTTATAGCCGATCCTCGAGTACCGTTAATACTCGGGCGACCCTTTCTTAGGACGGCTCATGCTTTAATCGATGTTTACGAAGGAGAGATTACTCTTAGGAATGATGATCAATCTTTTAACCCATTAAATGTGTGTGGCACCTTCCTTATTATACAACAATCTGGATCATTGAAGAAGTTGACCTAAATCGATGTCGCCGTGTGAAATATATTCACAAGAGTTCTTGGATTTTCCGATTCCGTTGCTTACAACAATCCTTCTCCGTACTACGATCCGATTTGTTTCTATTTATCTCTGACACTTATCCTTTTGATGTGAATGGCGATTTTCTACTCTTTGAAGGAAGGCGATGCTTTATATAGCAATCGATGATGAAACCAGTAGTTTTGCCAGTTAGTTTTCAATGCTAAGTCTATGATCCCGAGGGGGACATTCTCATTCTCGAGCATTTCACAAACCAAGGAATCCTTACCTACACCAAACCAAGGGATTCACTCACCCGGAATTCACAAAGATCTTAAAGTTGTTTTGAATATCCAAAGAAGTCTTCACTTTGGAATTTGCTTACTTCTATATGGACCAAAAGATGAAACTTCCCCAAAGTCGAACTTAAAGGAGTTACATCCGCATCTCGAGTATGCGTTTTTAGAGGTAAATAAACAAGCTTCCAGTCATAATTTCAAAAAAATTTGAGCCAAGATGAAAGACCTCACTCTATTAACGTTCATGAAAAACCGGGAAAATCAATCAATTGCTTGGAAACTTTTGATAATCCGAGGCATAGGATCCAGAGTTTTGCTCTCAAAGGATTTTTTAGAAGATGATTTAACGACCTTAGTCCAAATCAAGGAGGGTTATCCTAATATTCCACGACGTTCATCAAGAAGAAGTAGAAATTCTTCTTGTTGCGGGATTGTTTTTATCCACAGAATCTTGGATAGTCCATGGGTTAGTCCCGGGTCCATTTGTGTTCTTATAAGGGTGGTTAACACGTTGTCAAGAACGAAGGAAAAAGAATAATGAGCTGGTGCCTTACAAGATTAGTCACGGGATGGAGAGTTGCATCGGACTATCAAAAGTTAAATTGAAGAAACTTGTAAAGACCATTTTCCGTTTACCATTCATGGAGCCAAAAATGTTTGTTAAAAAAATGAGAAAATCCAAAAATATTAGTTGTAGTTAGTGTAAATTCAGAAAATGGTGAAAACGGGGCTTACGTGTTTACTTCATAACATTGTGTGAGGACACACAATACCTTAGTTTGGGGGATTTGATAAGTGCTTAATTACACATATCTTTTACCTCTAAAAACGAGCTTAAATGACCAAAAACAGACAAAAACTGCCAAATATATGTTTGTTTTGCATTTGTATTGTGCAGGAAGTGGATATCAACAAAAAGACAGAAAACAGAGCCAAAATGACAAAACTGAGCATGAAATGGAAAAGACTGTGCAAAATCAAGGCCAAAGTCCAAAAATGTCAAAGTCAGAGTCAATACTGAAGAATCAGCAGTCAAACCGGAGCCGGAACTGAAGAATACTATTGAATGCAATCTTTACCCATCTGATGGGCCGGGAAAGCCCAATAGTATATTTATGAAGACTGTGAAGACCAAATGGGCCCTCAATCAATTTCAACAGCCCATTTGTGTGCAATTGACAAAGACCGTGAAGACTTTGAAGGCCCAATCCTAGCCCAGTTACAGCCAATCTCAGCCATTGTACACACAAAACCCACTTCATAACCTTATTGGGCTTGAAAAAGCCCAATAACCAAACCTGTACCTTATTGGGCCCAAACCCAAACCCAGTGGGCCCAATACAAACAAAAGCCCAAAATCCTTTTTCAAAACTTTAGGGGCTAAATTGCAAAACTTTGAAAGTTGTTTTAAAAAAGAAAATTGGTTAAATAAAACACAAGGGCTAGTTTTGCAAATAGCTTAAACTTTCTTTATTTCTTTTAAGTTAAAACAGCAGGGACCAAAACTGCCATAACCAAAACCTTCTTTGTTTCCCTTTTCTTATAAAACGGAGGGACCTAAAGTGACACTTTCCAAAGTTGTTTATAACTAAAAAACGGGCTCAAACAAAATAGAAAGAGAGAAAGAGATGGAGGACCATAATTGCACCTTCCCCAAAGTTATCTTTTAAACCCTGTAACCAACTAGTTCTTGGGCTCAAATATAAAGTGAAAAGAGAGAAAGAGTAGAGGGACTAATTGTGCCTCTTCCCCAACCTTTACGTTTAAACCTGCAACCATAAACCCTGTACCCCCCGTACCCGCCAAAACCCATACTACCCCATTCCCCATGGTTTTTCTCCCAAAACCACCTCCCAAGTACCCTTACCAGCTCACCCTCACCTTCCCCCACTTCATATACAACCTTAGAAATCCTATGTGGCAATCCAAGTACAAGAGCAATCCGAGGGCCTAAGTTTTTTAAAAAGGGGTACAAGGATTGGATGGCTAGGATTATTGTGAGTTTATACTCACCAAAGAAGCACAAGTGAAGCCTTTCCCTCACAAAACTAACACAAACGAGCTCAAGTCAAGAAAGTCAACATAAGTCAAAAAGACCCAAGGCCTCAGCTAACTTCATCTCTTTTTTGTATAAATAGGCCAAGTTTTCAGTAGTGTAGCATGTCTTATGTAATTCTTAATTTTTACTTTAAAAAGTTGTAAAAGCATTTTAACTTTCCTTTGTAATCTTTCTTAAGTTTAATGCATGCAAGTTCTAAGTTAAATTTTGTTTTCATTTAAGCATTTGTGCAAGTTATTTAATCTGCTTAACTAATTTTTCTTATTAAAAGTCTTAAGAAAAAGAAACCATTATATAAAAAAGGGGTTGCAGCTGATACTAAGCATTTTTGAAGAATAGGTCCAAATTATGATGGACCATATGGGTGCGATTATGTTTATGAATCCGGAAATATTTGGACTTAAGAGGAGTGTTAGGTTAGCACTTAGGTTCCCTATCTATTGGGCTAGGATTGGATGAGGGCCTTTCTACACTCGCAACAAACACAGCCCAAGAGCTAGAGAGCTGCTATAAAAAGAAGAAGAGCAAGCCGAACAACCAATCTTGTTTTTTTTTATTTTTCTTAGTATAAATTTTACTTAAGCTTGCATTTAAATTATTGTACTCAGTTCTTTTTAAGATTTTGTTGTATTACTTTCAGTTTCAATAAAAGTTAAGAAGTGTTTGTGATATTGCATTTGTCAAAAATTTGAAATACAAATTAAGTTGTTTAATCCTGTTTAGACTTGTGTAAAAATGTTTTAAAGTGATTAAACCTAACTTGTAATCACTTATCTCAGCTTTCCTTTCACTAAAATCAGTTAAAAAAACATTTTTTATAAAATAAAGGAGTGTTTGGTTTTGACTGTGAAATGGGTCAAAACAGGTTGCTTATGGGTCAAACACACTCAGCCATCTTTGGCTAAGTGTGTGGGCTTATTTAGGCTAGGTTAATCAAAAATTTTAGTAAAAAAAAATAAATTTTTGAGCACCCTTGATATTCTGTCAAAAATCTATAAAGTTTTAGTGTGCTAAACAGCTTAAGCTGTTTAAACAGCTTAAGCATACCCCCCTTGTGTTATTTTAGTCATAACTAGCTAAAAAGAAGACCCCTTTGTTCTGTCTTTGGCTTGGCAGCATAAGCCAAGTGTGTATGTATGCATTTGTGTTTTGGAAAATAGCCATTTTCAAGCCACAATACCAGCAGGCTTTAATCCAACTTAATGTCTTAAATTTTGGAAATAAGTTCAGTTATATGCCCTTTTCTTCTGTTTGTACTTGGATTTAGCCAAAAAGCTCTTATGAGCTTATTTGCATAAGCCCAAAAGCCCCCTAGCTCACTGTTTTGAGCTCCCCTGGTGCTGAGCACCAAAGTTAAGCCCTTTTTTCTAGCTTATTTTAAATATAGCCATAGAATTTTATTGCTTTTTCATATAGCCTCTAGGTATCTTTTCTAAGTTTAGCAGCTTATTTTAACTAGTTAGCTTATTAGATTAGCTTAATCTTAGTCTAAAATAGCTCTTTTTCTCTTTTTATAAAACTGTTAAAATAGCTTAATTGTACTCCAACTTATCTTAGGGCTTATTTAGATAACCTTAGCTTATCATTAGGACTCCCTTAGCCTAGCATCTTATTCCCATAGTTTGTAGCTTATCTTGTGAGCTTAAGCCCCAAAAAGAAAGAAAAATAAGCTAAAAAGCTTTTGAGTTCTGCAGCCCCATTAAGCCTACACTTCTGGCTTATTCTTTGAGAATTAGCTTATGTGCTTATTATGAAAAATGTTCCCTATAAGCCCCTGAATAAGTTTGCTTTTTTAGGTTTTTGATAATAAGCACTTTGGACCCACTTTGTAATCGGGGTTCTCTTTCAGGGACTGTTTGTGTAAATTCATCTTTTAAAGTTACAACTGTTAGTCCCCCTTGTCAGTTTGCTGTTACCCCGTTTGTCCTTTCAGTCCTTTTCACTGTTAGTCCCAAAGTTAACTTTAGTTAGTTTATTTAAATTAATTAATTAAATTAGGTTTAAATTTAATAAGTTTAATTACTTTAATTTAAAACAGTAAAATTTGGGCATTTTTATATTTTTAGATTTGTTAACTTTTTCTTTATTTAATTTGATTTTTTCAGATTTTTTTTTAGTTATATTTTCTGACTTTTTATATTTAATTAGTTTTAATTAGTTTTTAATCTTAGAAAATTCATAAAAAATCCAAAAATTAATAAAAAAATATTTTTCTTTTTTATAAAATTTTCTTTTGTCATTTAGTGTCTAGGAAAAATATAAAATTTAGTGTAAGCTTAATTTTTCTTAAATTTCAGTTTTAGACCCGTTTTTACCGGGTGCGTTTTACCGTTTCTTTTCGTTTTACATTCAAACAACCTCCGTTTTAGTTCTAGTTTTCTTTATTTTTCAAGTTAAGTTAATTAGAATTTAATTTTGATTTTTAATTTAATTTAGCATTTATTTTTCTTAATTTTTAATATTTAGGTTTCCCGATACCTTATTCTGTTCCCCGTATTTAATTTAGATTTAATTTTAGGATTTTACCTGATAACTAATTCTTGAATGTTTCCCGTAGTTTTTTGGATCGCTATTTCCTATTTTTTCGTTTCCCGTAGATAAAATTAGATTATATTTAATTATTTTAGTTGTAATTATAATCAGTGTTCATCTCATATATTTTCCATTCAGTCAATTTCTCTTCAAAACAGGATAACTTTCAATTGCAGCCTTACGTTGGGACATACGACCCGGGGAATTATATCTTCCGGGATCTTTTTATCATGATTTCTCATGTATATATTTGACGAATCTCAACCTTCTCGAAGAAAGAAAATTTTTCTGAATCCTAGCAATGGACTAAAGATGAAAATTGAATCTGACCCGTTACTAAGAACCACCATTCGAAAAAATCATCGTCAACACAGATTATAAAATCAAGACATCTCTTAAAGAACCTCTTAC
Source organism: Tanacetum coccineum (assembly GCA_026074375.1). Classification (NCBI taxonomy): domain Eukaryota; kingdom Viridiplantae; phylum Streptophyta; class Magnoliopsida; order Asterales; family Asteraceae; genus Tanacetum; species Tanacetum coccineum. The sequence goes on along the minus strand of BQNB010006561.1, from coordinate 87,873 downwards.
GGATTTTGAACTCAAACCTCTTCCTGATAACTTGGAATATGTATTCTTAGAAGAACCATCTTTTCTTCCTGTAATCATATTATCTCAACTATCTGCTCAAAATAAAAGCAAACTTGTATCCGTTCTTAAAAAACACAAAGAAGCTTTCGCCTAGAAAACAACTGACATTCTGGTATCTGCCCATCATTCTGCAAACACAAGATATAACTTATGGATGACAAGAAACCCGTTGTCCAAAAACAAAGAAGGTTGAATCCAAATATGCAAGAAGTTGTTAAGAAAGAAATCGTGAAACTCTTGGATACCGGCATTATTTATCCAATTGCCGATAGTCCTTGGGTTAGTCCTATTCACTGTGTACCAAAGAAAGGTGGTATTACAGTTGTCACAAACAAAAATGATGAACTTATCCCAACAATAACCGTTACGGGTTTTTCCCCTTACCATTTATGGATCAAATGTTAGAAAGACTCGCAAGAAATAAATATTTCTGTTTCCTCGATGGTTTTTCTGGATACTTTCAAATTCCTATCGATCCTAATGATCAAGAAAAAACAACATTCACATGTCCTTTCGGAACATACGCTTATAGGCGAATGCCTTTCGGGCTATGCAATGCCCCAGTTACTTCCGAAGGATGCATTGTTTGCAATCTTTCTTGACATGGATACGAGAATTTGTGAAGTATTCATGGACGATTTCTCCATCTTTGGAAACTCTTTCGACAAATTCCTAAACAATCTCGATAAAATGCTCCAGCGTTGTAAAGATGCTCATCTTGTCCTTAATTGGGAAATATGTCACTTCATGGTCAAAGAAGGAATTGTGCTTGGACACAAGGTGTCTAGTGCAGGACTTGAAGTCGACAAAGCACAAATCGACGTAATCTCAAAACTCTCGCCCCCTACTAATATCAAAGGAGTTAGAAGCTTTCTTGGACATGCCGGTTTTTACCGAAGATTCATAAAAGATTTCTCGAAAATTGCTTGACCTCTAACTAAGCTGCTTGAAAAAGATACTCTATTCGAATTTAACGATGATTGTCAAAAAACATTCGAATCATTAAAAGAGAAACTTACATGTGCTCCTATGATCGTAAGCCTAAACTGGAAACTTCCGTTTAAACTTATGTGTGATGCAAGTGATTTCACAGTTGGAGCTGTCTTAGGTCAAAAAGATGGTAAAAACTTTCACCCGGCCTACTTCTCAAGTAAAACTCTCAATCCAGGTCAACAAAAATACACCGTAACCGAAAAAGAACTCATGGCTATAGTTTTTGCATTTGACAAATTTAGATCCTATGTTATTCTATCAAAAAATATTGTTCACACCGATCATTCAGCTCTAAAACATTTATTCAAGAAACAAGATGCAAAACCCTGTCTTATTCGATGGATTTTACTCTTACAAGAATTTGACATAGAAATCAAGGATAGAAAAGGAACAGAAAATGCTGCTACTGACCACTTGTCTCGGATTGAAAAAATGACTTTTTTAATTTACGAGTCAAGTCTGCAGGACAATGATGTTGATGTCAAACTTTTCCAGTGGAGGAAACCCTTATGGAAATTAACACCAAAAATGAACCATGGTTCACAGACTTTGCAAACTATTTGGTAGCTGATATTATGCCAAAAGGGATGACATACCAACAAAAGAAAAAATTCTTCTCTGACCTCAAAAACACTACTTCTGGGGAGGAACCCCACCCTTACCTCTTTCAAAGTATTTCTAACGGACCATGATCAGACGCTGTGTATCCGGATTAGAAAACCGTACAATTTTAGATCAATGTCACCACGGACCAACCGGTGGACATTATGGACCAAATGTAACTGCTAAGAAGGTCCTAGACTCAGGTTTTACTGGCCAACAATCATAAAAGAAGCTCATACTCTAGTTCAACTTTGCGAAGCATGCCAAAAGACGGGAAATATATCGAAACGTGATGAGATGCCCTTAACCAACATTCAAGTATGTGAAATTTTCAATGTATAGGGTATTGACTTTATGGGACCATTCCCAAAATCACATAAGTTTGAATACATTCTTGTCGCTGTTGATTACGTATCTAAATGGGCCGAAGCTCAAGCTTTACCAACAAATGATGCCCAAGTGGTTGTCATTTTTCTAAAGAAACTATTCTGCCATTTTGGAATGCCCAAAGCTCTAATCAGCGACCGAGGTACTCACTTCTATAACAAAATAATGGAAAAGACAATGAAAAGATATGGAGTTAACCACCGTTTCTCTACATCATATCACCATCAAACTAGTGGTCAAGTTGAAAACACGAACAAAGCTCTTAAAAGAATTCTTGAAAAAACTGTTAAAGACAATCCTGCTATTTGGTCAAGAAAACTTGATGTCGCTTTGTGGGCTTTCCGCACTGTTTACAAAACACCTACCGCTACCACACCATACAAACTCATATATGAAAAGAACTGCCACTTACCATTTGAAATTGAACACCGTGCATACTGGGCTTTGAAGAATTGCAACCCAGACATCATTGCCCTAGGTTAAAAAAGAATGTTTTAGTTATACGAACTGGATGAACTTAGACATCAAGCCTATGAAAACTCTCGATTATACAAGGCAAGAACCAAAGTCTGGCATAATAGAAAATTAAGAATGAGAAAAGAATTCAAACATGGAAACAAGGTTCTGCTCTTTCACTCAAAGTATAAATATAAACAACCGAAGCTAAGATCTCGCTGGCTAGGACCATATGTAGTGAAACATCAATATTCATCCGGATATGTTGAACTATATGGAAAAGATGGAAAAACATTTATTGTTAATGGCCATTGACTCAAACTATACCATGAGGAAGAGAAATTATAATGACCCAAGGGAAGAAGTCACTCCTTTCTTTCCTAAAGAATAACTTACCAAGTTTGAGTCTAGCTAACGACTCTCTTAAAAATTAAGCGCTTCTTGGGAGGCAACCCGTGCTTCACTTAAGTGTGGAGGAGTCCCTCCTCCATTCTTCCATTCATATCCTTTATTTTTTTTTCTAAAAAAACAACAAAAATATTTTCTTTTTGTGTGTTTTTGTGTGTTTACTTTTATGCAGGTATTATAGCTTAAGGAGTTGGAAAATTATAAAGTCTGCTCAAGGATAGCTCTCTAGCAGCCATATATCTATATACCCCGGGAAGTATCATTTTCCCTTAATTTTCCCTATTTTTATCTTTATTATCAGTTATCACATTGAGGGCAATGTTTAACTTAAGTGTGAAGGGGAGCCAAAATAAAAAAATTAATCATATCCCTCCATGTTTGCCCTGTTAAAAATTTTTAAACAAAAATCTCAAAATTAATATATATGCTTTCAAAATTAAAAAATGCTCTTAGTAAGGCAAATCCAACCGGATTGACACTATAGCTAGCACAACCTAATCCACTAAATTGTGAGAATTATAAGCCTTTAGAATATTCGGGTACCCACTTTTGGTACCTAAGATAATTGATGCCTTTAGCTTGTTCGAGTTAAGGAGTGAGCAATCATATGTATCTATTCCATCGTTATGGATGTGTATATGTGGTTTTGTTCCGCTTTTCTGGAAGAATGTATTGGGTGATAATTAATATTTGAGTGTGAGCGGTAATTTAGATGCCTCTTGAACTTGTCCTTCGATCAAATCATACTTTTATAGACGATTTGTATTTGGTTTGCTTCTCCTATTAGCTGATTAATTACATGATTTGAATCCGGCAAGTCCCTGTTCTTGCAAGTGCTCCCTTTAGTGCTAAGTCGCTGAAATTCCTAAGTAAAGAAGTTAAAGTTTAAAGATGAAGTCATGTGCCAAGCCTTAGTTATTATTATCCTAAAAAAAGAGAAAAAGTATATAATAAAAGCTTAAGTTCCGGCACATGAAGATTAGTATATGCTCTCGCATCAATATCAAGTTCCGCCCTTCGGTCAGGTTTATGTGTCAAGTACAAGCCTATGGTAGTTGTCTAGATTATGCCGTGGGTGATTGGTGTATGAGGGTTTTGTTTGGTCAGGTGTCCGTAGGCGGTTAGGAATATTAGTAATTGATGTGGTTGGTCCGAATGTGATGTTTGGAGGGCAGGTAGTGAGAAGCGGGATTTATAAAGTTTATGGCGGGGTGTTATTGTGTGGTCTGTGCAAAATTGAGTGTCTCACAAAAATATATAAACCCTATCTGAGTGGCTGAGTGAATTTTAAATCAAACACATTTCCCTGTGAGGTGCTATGTTATATGTCAATGCCTGAAAAGTTATCTAAACCTGTAAACACATGTAAAATACAAATTTTCTCCACGTCACAATAAATGATTATTATTTTTCTCGCTTTGATTGCTTGAGGGCAAGCAACAACTAAGTGTGGAGGGATTTGATAACACCCAAATTATACATGTTTTCGGTGGTGTTATTCGTATATATTCAATCATTTCTCGTGAACTTTCGATACTTAATAGCATGAATTACTTGCAGGTTCACTTGAAGACATCCCGAGGATAAAAACAACAAAGGTCGAGTATTTATATGCTAAAGAACACAACATACAAGAAAAAGATAAAGTTCAAGTTCAAAAGTGCAAATGTGCGCTGCACTTATCCTTTGTGCGCCGCACTTCTCCTCAAGTCAAAGAAATAAAGACTTAGTCAAAGTTCAGCATTAACTCCACAAGTACGCCGCACTTACTGTTTTGTGTGCCACACTTCCTATCTGACTATGAAGAATTAATAAAGACATCAATGCCACTGCATTAACACCCCAAGTATGCCACACTTACTATCTTGTGCACCAGACTTCTCCACTAAAACATTTATTACCCTCACATTTAATCACCAAGTACGCCGCACAAATATCTTCGTGCGTCACACTTTCACCCCTCACCTAGCCTATAAATAGGGGATGAATTTTCACACAAATCATTCATCCAATAATCATTCTCTCATTCATCCTTCTTCATTCCTTCATATAACAATCTCACACACTACTTCCCACATCTACCAAGCATAAACACCTTACCATTTTGAAGATTCAAGATCAAACAACCTAGAACAAAGAAGATCATCATACTAGTTTAGTAAAATAATGAAGTTTATTGTTGAATCAAGCAATGTTATGAACCACTTAGCCATAAGAGGCTAAATCTCTCATGACTACTCGGTGATGTTATGATAATGAATAAGTGTTTGGTATGATCGTGATCTCTTTAATCTCAAGCTTATGTTGCAATCGTGTTATATCATATCTTATCGGTTTTTGCTTATCAAATTAGATTATATAATCATATCGGTATAGGTCAAAAGACCTGTTATGATCTATGTGGTTTTAAAGATTTGTCTATGATCTTTATCGTCTGTGTTAAGAAATCCACTTTCATAAATTGGTAAACAAAATAAGCTTTGATATAATAAGTAACTAAACTATTTGAGTGACACATTTGGTCTAGTCTACTAAATATAAGTCTTGAGTTAATCAAGTTAATTTGTGAAAACGTTTTCTGATGAGAAATCCTTTTTGTAAGTTAAAGGTTCCATTTTCAAGATCATCTCCAACACTTATGAATTATCTTCAACTATCCGAGTCGTAATCTTTATTATAATTGGTAAAACAAAATTTTATTTTCAAGTTAAAGTCTATTTTCTTTCTGATTATCTAAACACTACTCAAATCCCTGTGGACGTCCTGGTCTTACCTAAAAAGATTATATACTACATACGTGGGTTATACTTTTACCCGTGTGTTTCCCTATAATAAAATTGGTATTTTCAGTCTTTATAAATTTAAAGCTTTTGAAACACGTCACACATACAGTTACTCATACGAATATATTTTAGGGTTGTGTATATCGTATGACTTTTATGGTTATGTATATCGTACGAATTTTAGGGTTATGACGTGTCTAGTGAATTTAGGGCCTACGAGGGAGTATATATAGCCTATAAACTTGTTTTCCAAGTTTAAGTTTAACACCTCTTCAACTTCCAAAGCTCGACACTATCCCTCCTTTTAGATTCTCACCAAGGAAACCTACACCTCACGGGTTTGGTTTTCGTACATCAAGTCCTTACTATGTATATCTTGCCGCCTTAGTTAATTTATAGAAAAAAAAACCCCCCCCCCCCCCCCCCCCCCCCCCCCCCCCCCCCCCCCCCCAACCACACACACAACCGAGTAACGGTATAATTAACGACGATTTATTATTTTTGTAAAACATATTAATATAAATAATAAATATACGATAAATATATTAATAACATTAGTAAACGCATCCTCAATATATACGTGTGTGCCCTCGATAGCCTTGCGTATTTCCTAGATGGCATACTTTATTAACTATGATACGAACATTATACCAACATAGTTGTGTTAGTGATGATAAAACTTCCATAGGTTATAATGTGTTTAATAAGCCTCAATATATATATATATTATATATATATATATATATATATATATATATATATATATATATATATATATATATATATATATATATATTCTGATAGATAAGATGAATACAAAAGATAATATCCTAATGGATCCTAAACTCAGACATAGGTTCGGGCGACATATCATCTAAGACTTCCTCACAGTTTGAGCGGTAAAATCGCAAAAACTCGAGACTAGAGAAAACTTTATTAGCAAAACCATATAATTTTTTGATGAATAAGTATTTAATAACAAAACTAAAGATTGTTTTATATTAAGAAGTCTGACAACAAACGGATAAAATCTTTAAGAAGTAGCAAAAGTTAAAAAGAAGCGAAAACAAAAGCAATTATGATCGTTGATCGAGAACAACAACATCTTTCACCATTTTCTTAGAGGGTAACAACATATAAGGATGGGCAAAAGTTAGGTTTTTGAGTAGGGAGATAGGGATATTTGACGTGGTGACATTGAGGCATGTTAGATGATGATAAAATCATGAAGGTTATAATGTCTTATTAAGCCTGATATGTAGATTACATAGATAAAAGAAAAAAAATAATACCTCAACCAACCCTTGTTGGTCCCGAAGATTAGGTAAAACATGAATATTTTTACACATGACACATTTGTCAACTAGTAACATCATTCTTATTTTTCAAAGCATATAATGCTTATTGGAAATAAATTAAAAAATTACAAGGGATAGTTGCAGAATAATATCTCAACTCAATGAGAAATTAAACTCTCCTAAACCTAAACTAAAACATATATTGAAGTTTATAAATGAACAAAACAAGCATGCTAGCTTAGAGCACCATGTATGATGGCTTAAAGCCTCATGCTAGTCCTGTGTGGCACCGCTAGTGGGTGTGCCACTATACAATGCATCGTGTAAGTGAGTCAAAATGCAAGTAAATTGGCGCGCGTCACTTTGTATTTGTGTTCTATTTTTTTCATTTTTGATTATTATTTTGTGTGTGTGTGTGTTTGTGTGTGTGTGTATTTTAGTGTGTGTGAGTGTGTGTTTTATTCTGGGAAGAAGATGACTTCTTTTTTCTTTTTTTATTTTATTAAATATGTTACTAACTTGGGCTAGAAAGTTGGCTATATCAAAAAGCAAAGTGTTTGTGAGTGGGCTATACAAAGAATATGACTTCTTTGTATAAACGAGGTGGAAATTACCCCGCGCGTTGCCGCGGGGGCTACGTTGTCTGTTCAGTATGTTTGCCGAATATTTTTTTGTTGCAACTATTTTTATGGGTCATAGGTGAGTATGTTTGTTAAGAACTTTTTGGTTGTAACTATTTTTATAGGTCATGTGTTATTTTTTTTTGGTATGTAGGTATGTCAAAGTTGTTAATGTTTTTTGGGCTTGTGAACTTGGGCCTTCAACGGTGGTTTTTAAGTATGTATTGACTTTGTTAGGAAACAGAGAAAAAAATTCTCCCCTTTTTTAGGTGGTAATTGTAGGGATTGATTAGGTGGCTGAAGGGTCGAGAGCCATTATTGATTTGTGTTCCGACTAAAGTGTTTCTGTGTATGTAGTTATGGTAGAACACTGTTCGAATTTGGCTATGTAATCATGATAAGAGTTTTGGTTTTTCTATATATAGGTGGGTTCGTATACATGTTATTTATATTTATAGTTCAATAGAAAGTAATTGGTTAACAATTTCGTAATGTCTCAGCTTCCTAACGATCGAGTTGCTTTGGATGAGTATATGGTTGTTTGGTTTTGAGGTGATCTTCCAGATACGGTTGAGGTGCGTTTAATAGCGGTGAGCTTTTATACGGAGTTGTAAAAGAGGGTTTCTAGTCGTTGTGTTGTGATTCAACTGGAGAATGTTAGAGGTTGTCCTACTTATGGGTGGTTGAAGTGACTCAATGAAAATCAGACGAAGGACTTGGCGCGGGTAGGGTGCTTGATGGTTTTATGGCTAGGTTGTATGAAACTGTTCACAAAAGTTAGAAGGATGTGGCCGAGATGGACTACTAATGGCATAAATGTCATTCTCATTCTCTTTTGGGTACTTGGTAGTGGTATGTAGGGTTTGTGAGTAGTGGTAATGTCTAGTTGTAGTTTTCTTTTGGGTTGTTCTTGTTTCGTCTATGATGTATCTTTGACTTTATGAAGATGTTTAGGTTGCTATGAATGGTATGAATATATAATAATGTTTAATATTATGTTTTCTTTGTTTGTATGTGTTGTACTTCTTGTTGATTTTCTTTTTGGTCACAAAATGTTATAGATTATTTGGGCAATATAGGAAAGAAAGGGTAGTAAACAAAAGTAGTAGATAGAAAGTCGTACTACAGCTTATACATACATTGTTTGATGCTACAAAAGATTATACATGTAGGGACACCTGGTGTGTATACAAGTACCATGGCATTTTTGGATTACATAGTTTGGTTAAAGTACAAAAGAGTGGTACACCAAATAGTTTTTAGAGGCTAGGTTCATGGATCATGTTTTGGCTTTTTGGGCTTATAAGGGGCATCAACTTCCGATTTATTCCCAAAGAGTGCTTTTTGGGTTGATGCTTTTGACAGTTTCTTCTGTGATTCTTCCTTCTTGATTGACTTTTTAGCAGCTGGTATAACGGTGCTAGTATCAGTGGATGGGGTGGTAGAGGTTGTAGGACTGAGGGCTTGTGGCATGGGGTGTTCTGCAGGTATTGTTTTTTCGGTTGGTGGTTTTGGTAGGGTTTCATGTATAGTGGATGTGGTTTATACAGTGTTGTAAAAAGCGGTCTAGGCGGCGCCTAGGCGCTAGGCGGCCACAAACCGCCTCGATTTATTCTAGGCGGCCAAAAAAAAAGCCTGCCCCTTTTGTCTACTGTCAACGGCGGTCAACTCGGCGGTAACGTGTGGTCAACGTCCGGTCAGCGGGGTCAACTCGATTTTTTTTAAATTTTTAATTAGGTTTTTTCATTAAATTGGTCAGATATTGTTTTTAAATGGTGTTTAAGAATAAAATTTGTGATGTAATTATTGTAGATAAGAAGAAAAGAAATAGAAATATGAGATTTTACTTAGAAAAAACCTTAATTTAACTAATTTAAAGCCTTAATTTACATTTAAAGCATAATATCCAATCTTTTGTAGACCTACTTACCTATTTGTGCTAAAAAATTTCAAATATACATATAGTTTTAAAAAATTTACATAGAAAAGTTCAATCCGCCTAGGCCCCGCCTAGGCGCCGCCTCGACCGATTACTAGCTAGGCGGTGGTCGACCGCCCGACTAGCGCCTAGCGCTTTTTGCAACCTTGGGTTTATATGTTAGTGGGTGGGGTGTTAGAGGCGGTAGGACTGAGGGGTTGTGATGTGGGATATTCGAATGTGACTATTGTTGTAGTAGATGTGATTTGTAGATTGGATGTTTTCGCTTGGACTGGTGGAGGCAGAGCAAGGGTGGGATGTACCTCGGTTGCGATGTGTACGTTGGATGGTTCTGTTGTAACTGGTAGAGGCAAGGTAGGGACGAGATTTGGGAAAACCTTATCAAGGATGAAGTCCGGCCTTCTGGCAGTCACGATTGTGTCAAAGTGAAACTAGAAAGTATGGGTTGTACCTTTGAGCTGGCTTAGAGATGGTAGTAGTATGTATGGATCTTTGTCTTCTAATTCTGCCAAACCTCGTTGACATCCTTTGTGAGTGTATTGGCTTGGCCACTGAAGTAGGTAATGGAAGTAGTTGTTGAACCGTCATTGACGATAACTTGAAGTAATAGCTGTTGTAAGGATGTAGTTAGCTTCTTTTAATGTTTATTGACGTAAAGATGAGGGTATGGTTACATGTATGCTTTTGTTGTCTGTGGTCATGGGATTTTTCATTTGGGGAATGGTTGTTCCTCTATAAGCTTCTTCCCATATACTAAACACTTCTTATAGTACCAACGTCTTTGGTTATTGATAGTGAAAATAGTGGCTTCTGTGGTGATTCTGACCCGCTATGACATGTTGTTTGTATTATGTTTTTAACGTTTATTTACACATAAAGGTTATGTATAAATAGCGGATGATATACCTGGTAATTTTGTGGATAAATCTTACGAAGAGTAGCTAGGGAGATCCGATTTCTCATTCTTTCTCTTTCCATGTCTTCATCCTGTTGAAGTACAATGTTGAGCATTGGTCCTGCGTTTAAGAGTTGTGGGTACCTGCGCATTTTAAATGTTATTGTTAGGTATTAGGGAACTTTCTTTTCTGATGTGCTTGTTGTGGTCGCCATACTTACATTTACCTGATTTGGTATGTCTCCTGGATGTTGGGATTTAGGTAGTAGTGTGTAGCAGAGGTTCCTAAAAGCTAAAGACCTGTATGGAAGGTTGGGATATTTTTTTGGGACTATACTGTAAGTAAGTGTGGGAAGGTATATGTTAGCCGTGTATTTATTAAAGTGATGGTCATTAAATATTCCCGAGCCTTGTATAAGTAAAACGTAGTTTACGGGAATTTTATTTAAGCTAGTTGGGCCTAGTTGTCGGGCTCAAGCCCATTTGTATTAAGTCCGCCCCAACACAAAGCCCACAAGAATAGTCCACTCTTGTAACTATATAATGCCCTCTCCAAGTGTGGAGAGGGTGTTGCTTCTCATTTTTCTTTTCATGATCAAGTAACCATTTTTCTTTTTACTTTCTCTCTAAAATATTTTTCTTATTTTTGTGTTCATGGTGATGAAATGATATCATGTAACATGTGGTATCAAGAGCCAAGGTTGTGTGTAGTGATTTTGTTGTGGTTTTGAGTTGATTTTTTTCGGCTTATTTAGGCTTAAAGGGTTTATTTTATTTTCTTTCTACAATCGGCTTATTATCTATTTGCTAAACATTTTCTACAAAATTTTGTGGACTACTTCGCTGTTGGGCTTTTTACATTATATTTCATTTGAAATCCTTCATAGTTTATGATAGGGTGATATTTGTTTAGCACTGCTTTGTTTTCTCGTGGCCCACTTGTCATCAAAACAACTTATTTGAGTCATGGCATATTAGTTTACGAAAACAGTTAGTAGTTTTTTTTCTTTTTTTAGCTTAAAAACGTTGTATCTGTTAGCGGCTTATTGTGGTTTCATCTTTGTCATCGTAAAATTTAGTTTCTAAGCTTATTTTCGAATCTTTTTGTTGTAGAAAAGAGTTTTGTTTTAGCTTCTCTTTGTAGCTTGTTTGTGGTCACGTTTTGTGGTACGAAGCACAAACAAACTTGGCTGAAAATAGGAGTCGAAGAAAGGTGCGGTTAAGGTGTTTGATATATTGCTTGAACCGATCTAGTCATCACTACTTTGAAGCCGATCTAGTGTCTTCATCAAGAACCAAACGAGTTAACCCTTCAGCAACCGAACCAATTTTTTGTAAAGGCCACCGAACGAGTTTGTTTCTTCCTCAGCCGATCCAGTTAAAATTTTCAAATCACCGAACGAGTGAAATTTTAAAGGAGCCGAACGAGTCTCACATCAATAACAATCAAACTAGTTTTTTTATATAAGCACGGAACGAGTATCCCTCAAGTAGAACCGAACGAGACCTTTTCAAATAACTGAACTAGTTAATCAAGTCATGGAACCGATCGAGTAAAAGTCCCTTTGCAATCGAACTAGTTTCTTCATGTTTTAAATAGTTTTCGGTTTTTCGGTTTTGAGTGTCGGTAAACGACGGGACATAAGACTTATATCATCATGTTCGTGACATCGTTTCGATCAACGTGGTATATTCGGATTTTACCGATGATAATCGATCGAGTTCAAAAGATCACAAAATTAGAATCGTGCATTATTTTACAATTTCAAATGGAGAAGAACTAATAACAGAGGGAAAACGTGTTTATTTATTTAATAAGAATTCAATTTTGACAACTTAAGCCCCTGGACTTCATAACTACTTATTCCCTCGTCCTTTAGTTGTTTAATAACCCTCTTTGTTGCAACAAATTTACACAGTTAGTCCTTCTTCTTTGAAAACAGCCCGTTAGTCATTTAAAGTGAATCGTTTGTGCACATATCTAAATATTCTCCATCAGTCAATTTCTCTTCAAACCAGGATAAATTTCAATTGCAGCCTCGTTGGGACATACGACCCGGGAATATCTCTTCCGGAATCTTTTTATCATTGATTCTCATGTATACTATCTGACGAATCAGTTCTCTATCAAACACTATGCCGTGGTGTTCCTTTTATACACCAAGGAAACCCTAATGGGCTTTACAAACGCATAAAAGGATAATGCATATCCTTTCCTAAGATATCTCTAAGATAACTATTATAACTATTCTATTACATAAACAGACTTAACTAGACAAGGCCAGTACTAACTATAGTACTGCCAGACTTAACTTAGTACTGGCAGACTTAACTATGTCTACCAGACTTAACTCTATAACTACCAGACTTAAGTCTGTTTACAATAATTCCTAACACGTGCCTTTTAGCATATTTTCACCAAGTACTCCATAATTACTGCAATTCTCAAATACAAACGATTAAGTAACAATTCTTTGCAATAATCATACAACATAGGTAATATACATGGGATAAATGATGCTATAAAAGTGACGTTATTTGATGTCATCAATAGTTGTGAAACTGCTCAGGAAATCTAGTTACGTGTTCAACAAATGATGAAAGGTTCCGATATCAAAATTCAAGAGAAAAAGGCTAAGTTGTTTTATGAATGGAAAAGGTTTACTTCCACTGATGAGGAATCAATTGAGTCTTACTATCATCGTTTCTCAAAGTTGATGAATGATTTCAAGAGAAACAAACACTGTCCAAAAAAGATTGCCAGTAATCTCAAATTCCTAAACAACTTACAACCAGAATGGAGTCGACATGTTACTATTGTTCATCAAACAAAGGACTTGCATACAGCAGATTACACTTAGTTGTATGATTTCTTGAAGTACAATCAAAAGGAGGTAGATGATCTAAGAGCTGAACGACTTGCAAAAACACATGATCCTTTGGCACTCATGGCAAATTCCAACAATCCTTTCAATTATCTAGTGTTTCACCAAGATCAATCATCATCAAGTAATTACATGCAACAACCACTTCCCAACAACAACTATAACCCACAACCATCATTCAACCAGAACTACATGCAACAACCAATGCCAAATCCCGAAGACATTACAGATCCCACAATCGCAAAGAACATGGCACTTGTTCTAATGGCTAAGTCATTCAAACTAAACTATTCAACTGTAAAACCCCGTATTTAAGGTCACTACTATTTTCAGTCTCATAATTATTTTATAAATCTTGAAGAGTTTACTCTTACATTTTAGTCGATTTTTATTAAAATCGTCAATTTTAAAACTTTTGCGAATCTTATATTTGGAGTTTAATCGGCTATCGATCGAGAAATAAACGAATACCTATTTTAAGCCTTGAGAGCTTAATTATTTTATTTTTAGTATTTTTCGACTTTATTTCATGTTTGGCCGAAACCGTGTCAAAAATAGTGTTTTCACAATTTTTACACTTTAACTAAATGTTTAGGCCTAAATAATAACATAATGAGTAATAAAAGAAAACTTTATCAAGCCCATATACTTTTTTTTGTCGGTTGAATAAACCCACACAAACCTCCCATATTTTTTTAAACTATGTTTGGAAGTAATTAAACCTTTTGACCCGTTTATATAGTCCTTATATCCTTCAAACTCTTTCTATAAAACACACAAATACATAAAAGTCGACTCCTCCACCCTCACTTTTCTGTGTTCGTCGACCCTCCCACCAAAACCACAAAAACCATCAATCTTGATTCTTAAATCACTTCCTATTAATCCCAAACCACTTCTACATTAATCCTTATCACCTCTTCCTAATAGAAATCAACTATGCAAAGATTTTCTCAAAGTTCTTGATTTTGAAGATTTTTGATTTTGAAGATTTAATTGAAATTTGGCACAATTGAAGCAACAAGGGTTTAATTGCATGTGATATTGAAAGATTTTAGGTAAAAGAAATTTAGGGTTTGAGTTGATTTGTCTCTTTTGGGTTTCGGCTAGACAAGATAAGAAGGAAGAGAAAGATTTTTATCTCTTTGTTGATTTCTATTATGTTAATAAGTGATTTTCAAATCCTTTTGTGTTAATTTAATCCTATGTTTAGTGCATGTGTTTGATTTTACTCTTTATGAGCATGCATTGTTTTGGCTTGTTTGATTTTGATTTGATAATAAACATGAAGTTTTGATGTGTGGGATATGTCTATGAGGTTTGTTATGGCATTGCATGTGGATAAATAGTGATTGGAATGAGTTTTGATGGAGTTAGAAATAGGATTTTAGGACTGTTTTAAGATCAGTAGAAAAACGGGATATAAACGAAATAGTTTTGGCTTAAGGCTTGGTTTTTGTGATTTGGTCTGGGTAGAGATTATACAGGTGTGTGTTTGTTTTTGGATGAAGCGTTACTGTCGGATGACAAAGTTACGCCCAATTTAGTAAAACTCAAATGTGGTCTTTAAATATAGGTTTCATGATAGTTTGTGTGTTAATGGAATATTTTTGGCTTAGAGCCTACTGTATGTTTACATGAATGAATAGGTTATTATCTTAGGTCCTAGTGGTGAGTTGGATGGAACAGAAACTCTTTCGGATGGTCAAGATACGACCAAAACCGTGGAAACATATTTAGTGTGTACCCAGAATTTGTAATACAGATAGTATGGCTTGTAACGAATTTCATTTAGCTTGTGTCCTCCTGGTAAATTGAATGGGTAGATAGATATATGTTTAAGGTATATGTGGCTAATTGGATAGAGCCATATTTCCTCCGGATGAGTGAGATATGACCGAATTACGAAAACTAGTCTATTTTGGAACACCACTTGGAAAAGGAGTTAAACTCCAGGTTTTTACTCTTAAATGTGGGAAAATAAGGTTGATATCTGTAGTGGACACATTAAGCTAACACCTCCATTTGGATTAACCTTTATAGCTATCATAGATTAGGATTTATGGCCCTTTTCGTAAAGGGTTTCAATAATTGGATAATTCTGGTTTGGATAGCCAGGTACTAAAATATTATTTCCTATGGCTCTGAAATTCGTTAGAGGATGAGCCTTACATTTTTGAAAACTAGACTCAGAGGGATTTCCAAGGGTGAAATTCTCATACTTATATCATTTACGGGCTAAGAGTTATGGGTCCATGAAGTCGGGTTAAATTTAAAAACTGAAATTTTACGTCAAGTCTTGAAATCTAAAACATATATAAACGCATTGGTTAAACGTGAGTTAAGAGATGAAACATAGAGGGTGCTTAATTGTATATAATCTCAGGTTGGACATTAAGATTAGGATCAAGAACACTTTGATTAATTCATAATGCAATGCCATGCATATCTCAAAAATATATCTCGTGATCATGTGATTTATTTTTACGTATTGATCTCTTTATCCACTAAGTCGTGTCACGTATTCTAGGTGGTGCTTAGAAGTATTTCTCACTCGTCCGAAGACTTATCTTACTTTTGATCTTCATTGCTTCTCGGTGAGTTCATAGCCTCACCTTTTATCTTTTAATGGTTTTCACAAACTGTTTTCGGGGTGAGAACACATGCTCGTTTTACCAAGTAAACTCATTGATTTCTACTACATAAGCGTTACATGACAATTTTTACTAAAGCTTTTACTTACTTACTACATGACTTTTAATACATGGTTGTTTACGTATGAACTTACTAAAGCTTGATTTGTTTACTACATCATTTGAGATTGAATTCCTATATACGAAAACCGTGAGTTTTGAACACATTATTTATTTTACCTTGGACACAAGTTCTTTTAAATTGTATGCTATCCAGATTAATGCCTGAATATTATTGCATAAGTTACCTTATTGCCATTTAAGTCCTTGCTTATCATGAACCGTTAATTGCTAATGTAGTAAGTGCGAATGTTATGATAGATCTATCGAGATTGACAATCCCCACCTTAAATTTCTGGTCACAAGTTGACCATGGTGCATTTAACATTAGGAGGATAGTTAGGTTGTGGGCAAGCATCCTATATTATTTAGGGCACAAACTTGTTAAGGTTTCGGGGTCATGAGCTTAGTGCAATAATATATATTTCTTTTAGACTTGGTAAATTTGTTTCTTCTGTTACATTACTTTCAGATCTTGTGGTCCACTACTGAACATTATCATGTTTATTGAAACTCACTACTGGATTTCGGAACATAATACTTTTAAAATGCCTGTAACGCTTCTTTTATTACTGAAAATATTTCTTAAAAATTATTTCAATACTGCTTTTACATAAACCTATACATTTCACCAACATTATTGTTGACGTTTTGCATGTATTTTCTCAGGTTATTATTTTGCTAGCTGAGCATTAGGAGCTGACTTGTAGCAAGCAATTTATACTATATATATAATATAATATAGGTGAAAATAAACAAATCACTTTTAAAATCCAACAAAATAAATAAGTTTAAATTCACCAATAAAAATATATATATCCGGAAGTATCGGTTTCTCGCTTCATTATCCACAAAGTTTAAAACCGGACCCGGGTCGTTATGTCCCAACGAGGCGTGAATTTGAAAATCGAGAATCAGTTTGTGAACAATGCTTGAATGATCAAAGATTTGAATTGGTTATCTATTTCTTTTTTTTTGTTTTTTTTTTTTTTTATTTTTTTTTTTCTTTTTATTTTTTTTTTTTTTTTTTTTTTTTTTTTTTTTTTTTTTTTTTTTTTTTTTTTTTTTTTTATTTTTTTTTTTCTTTTTTTTTTTTTTTTTTTTTTTTTTTAATTTTTTTTTTTTTTTTTTTTTTTTTTTTTTTTTTTTTTTTTTTTTTTTTTTTTTTTTTTTTTTTTTTTATTTTTTTTTTTTTTTTTTTTTATTTTTTTTTTTTTTTTTTTTTTTTTTTTTTTTTTTTTTTTTTTTTTTTTTCTTTTTTTTTTTTTTTTTTTTTTTTTTTTTTTTCTTTTTTTTTTTTTTTTTTTTTTTTTTAATTTTTTTTTTTTTTTTTTTTTTTTATTTTTTTTTTTTTTTTTTTTCTTTTTTTTTTTTTTTTTTTTTTTTTTTTTTTTTGTTTTTTTTTTTTTTTTTTTTTTTTTTTTTTTTTTTTTTTTTTTTTTTTTTTTTTTTTTTTTATTTTTTTTTTTTTTTTATTTTTTTATGCAAAAACAAGTAAAAGAAACCCTAAAACGAAAGCAATTTAAGTTAAAACCTAAAACGGGAACGTAAAAACGCGACTAAAAAAACTTAAATTATCAAAATTTAATCCTAAATTGATTATTTCACTTTTAATAAACCTAAATGATAAATGCGAAGACCAGAAAATAGACAAAAACGAAACTTGATTTAAGCTTAAAAACACGAAATCGATAAAGGGATTTCAATCCGTTCTTTGCAAAAATTCAATGGATGCTTGAATAACAAAGACGGATTTGAGTTTGAATTCTAAATTCTATGGGAAAAACATAAAAAGGCACAGGAATTTAAACCTAAATCTACGGAAAAACAATAAAGGCAACGGGATAACTTAAAAAATCTACTGGAAGCAAAATAAGGAAAATAAATGAAACCTAAATCTACGGGAAACATAAATAAGGCATGGAAAGTAAATCCTAAGTCTACGGGAACAGAAAAATAAAAATTTGTAAAGGAGTTGATCAAATAAGCAGTAAAATACGCAAATAAGCCTATAAGCTAAAACTGGAAAGTCACTATATAAATTAAATGTTGCAATATGTGAATGAAAAAGTCCCAAGGGCGTTTTGTAGCAGAGTGCAGTGTGTGAGGCTTTGTCTATACAAGGGGGAGGTCATGGGTTCGACCCCCATGCCTCCCTTTTTGAAAAACATTTTTTTTAATTTTTCTTTTTGGAAACTTATAAAATAAGCAAAAATAACAACTTTTAAAAAAACAACTTTTTATAAAACTTAATAATAAGTCATAAATAAGCAGAAAGGAATGACAGTTTTGACAAAAAGACCTATAAATTGACAGCTTTTTACACCAATTTCAAGCACTCAAATAAGCTACTTTAGAACACATAAGCTCAGCACAAGTTAAGCTAAACACCTAATAAGCATTAACCACCTAGAAATAAACAGATTTAATATGCTGGAAGGCAATAATGAACTCAAAGTAAAAAGACAGAATGCTACTTAATAAAGGGCTTAAAGGCTTAACTGTTTTAGATTTTTAGACATAAACAAGCCATAAGAACCTAATAAGCTAAAAACTATCAAAACCTAGTCCTAATAAGCATAAATTAACTAAATTAAGCAAAGCAAACAAACAGATATGCATAGAAAAGGAAAATAAGCTAACAGCTAAAAAACTGAATAACCACAGCCTAGGGATAACTTTTAGGCTTATTTTTAAGCACCAAAAGGGATCCTTATGGCTTAAAGGGCTATATCAGCTTAAAGCTTATCATGGGGTCTTCAAAAATCAGCAAGAGAAAAGCAATTTGAGATAAAGATAAGCTAAGAAAAAGCCTTATGAAAAAGGTTGTCCACGCTATATGACTTTTTGATTTTCTTTAAGCAAACAACTTGGCTTTTTGCAGCCCCATGACAACATGTACAGTTTTGATCTAAAGAATGTTATTCCTTCAGTAGGTTTGACTTGTTTATTTGCAAAGGCTACAATAGATGAGTCTAATTTATGGCATATGAGGCTTGGTCATATAAACTTTAAAACTATGAACAAACTTGTAAGGGGAAACCTTGTTTAAGAGGTTTGCTTTAAAGCTTTTTGAAAAATGGACCATAATTTTGTTGCTTGTCAAGATGGGAAACAACATTAAAGCTCTTGTAAAAGTCCATGTTGTGAGGCTTTATCAGCAACCCTTACAAATGTTGCATTTGGACTCTATTTGGCCAACATCTGTGAGGAGTATCATCCCAAGGACACATTGTCTTGTTGTCCACTGAGATTTAGTAGGTTTTAGATTGGTTTATTTCTTGGCCACTTAGGATGTGACTAGTGGGATACTTAAAACTTTTATAACTGGCATTGAAAACTAAATAAATCATAAGGTTAAAATCATCAGATGTGAAATGGAACTGAATTTAAAAATAATGACATGAATCAGTTCTGTGGGATGAAAGGGATTAAGAGGAATTCTTAGTGGTGCTAGAACTCACACAAATGCAGTTGCTAAAGAAAGAATAGGCACTAATAGAGGCAGCTAGGACTATGCTGTAGATTACTACTTACATATACATTTTGGGCTGAAGCTGTTAATACTGCTTGTTATGTTCAAAATAGGGTTTTAGTGACCAAGCCTCACAACAAGACACATTATGAACTATTACATGGTAGACCACCTAGTATAAGCTTTATGAGACCTTTTGGGTGTCCTGTGACCATTCTTAATACCTTAGATCCCCTAGGCAAATTTGATGGGAAGGCTGATGAGGGGTTCTTGGTTGGATACTCTATAAATAGCAAGGCTTTTAGGGTATTTAACACTAGAACTAGGAAAGTAGAGGAGAACCTGCACATAACCTTTCTTGAAAATCTAACCTATGTTTCAGGGAGTGGACCAGATTGGCTCTTTGATATTGATTTACTAACAAACTCTATGAATTATAAGCCAGTTACTGCAGGGAATCAGACTAATAGGAATGCATGTATCTAAATATATGTTGATGCTTAGTACCTATACTAAACAATATATTATGCTCCATTTTCCTCCCCCCCCACCCCATTCCTGATAGTCACAGGCTCAGGGATGCAGTTGCTGGTGATGCTGGTAAAAAGATTACTAATAGAACCTGCAATGAGGGTGAAATAAATGGTCAGAGAGGAGGAGAAACTTCAAATAAAGAAGGTGACCAACATGTGCAGGATTTGAGATCTGAATTGGATAAATTGCTTGTTCAACAGAAGGAAGATTATGCTAACAACACTAATAGAGTTTCTACTGTTAGTCCATCTATTAGTGCTGCTGGGCAAAGTTTTGTTAATGATCTTCTAACTGATCCTCTTATGCCTGATTTAGAGGATACTACTGATCTTCTAAATACTAGTATCTTTAGTAGTGCATATGATGATGAAGATGTGGGTGCAGAGGCTGACCTCGACAACATGGAAACAACCATGAATGTTAGTCCTATTCCCACAACCAGAATTCACAAGGATCATCCTAAAGACTAGATCATTGGAGACATAAATTCAGCTACTCAAACAAGGAGGATGACCAATATTTCTCAAGGAACCTGTCTATGTCAGTTAAATCGAAAAGCAGAGGAGAACCAACCATATGGATTATCTTAACTGCTTATTTTCCTATTTTCTCTCACAAATAGAACCCAAGAAGGTGACATAAGCTTTGACAGATATAAGTTAGATAGAGGCAATGTAAGATGAGTTGCTATAGTTTAAATTGCAAAAGGTTTGGAGATTGGTTGATTTACCCAAAGGCAAGCATGCCATTGGAACAAAATGGGTCTATAGAAACAAGAAAGATAAAAGGAGGTAGTAGTTAGAAAACAAGGCAAGACTGGTTGCACAAGGTTACACCACCCAAGAAGAAGGAATTAATTATGATAAGGTTTTTGCTCCTGTTGCTAGGATAGAAGCAATTAGGTTATTTTTGGCTTATGCATCATTTATGGGGTTTATTGTGTACCAGATGGATGTGAAGAGTGCCTTTTTATATGGTACTATTGAAGAGGAGGTGTATGTGTGCCAACCTCCTAGTTTTGAAGATCCATAGTTCCCTAACAAAGTTTATAAGGTAGAAAAAGCTTTATATGGTCTACATCAAGCTCCTAGAGCCTGGTATGAGACCTTGTCTACCTACTTATTAGAAAATGGATTTAGGAGAGGCACTATAGATAAGACTCTATTCATCAAGAAGGACAAAGGTGATATCCTGTTAGTGCAGGTGTATGTTGATGACATCATCTTTGGGTTCATAAAGAAGTCTTTATGTGTTGAGTTTGAGCAGATGATGCACAAGAGATTCCAGATGAGTTCTATGGGGAGCTTTACATTCTCTTAGGGTTGCAGTAAGCAGAAAGATGATGGAATCTTCATCAGCCAAGACAAGTATGTGGCTGATATATTGAAGAAGTTTGATTTTGTCACAGTGAAGACAGCAAGCACTCCAATAGAGACTAACAAGGCATTGCTCAAGAGATGAAGGAGGCTGAGGCATGTGGTGTCACACTTATTAGATCAGATGATTGGATCATTTGATGTACTTAACAGTTCTATGCCTGAAAATAATGTTTATGTTTTTGCTTGTGCAATGTTCAAGTTATTCTAATGTTCTCAACCCTTCTTCATGCAGTCGAATAGGGATCTTTAGATAATTAAAAGTCAGACCAAAATGGGCCCCTCTGGTATCCTAGAGATTCACATTTAACTTAGAAGATTTTTCTGACTTGATTATGCTGGAGCTAGCCTTGACAGGAAATCCACAACAGGAGGTTGTCAATTTCTTAGCAAAAGGTTGATTTCATGGCAATGTAAAAAGCAAACTATAGTTGCCAACTCCACTACTGAAGCAGAGTATGTTGCTGCTGCTAATTGTTGTGGACAAGTGTTGTGGATCCAAAATCAAATGCTTGATTATGGGTTCAATTTCATGAACACCAAGATTCACATTGATAATGAAAGCACCATTTGTATTGTGAAGAATCCAGTGTTTCACTCTAAAACAGTACATTAAAATAAGGCCACCATTTCATTTAGAGATTCTTATGTGAGAGGCTTAATTCAAGTAATTAGATACATACAGATCCACAATTGTTGCTGATCTTACTCACAAAGGCATTTGATGTTAGCAGGTTTAACTTTTTGATTGCTAGCATTGGATTACTTAATCTCTGAAGATGTGTTTGTTAGATTTATGATTGATGTGGTTTGAAGATGGTATTAGTGATGAATTTAGAGTTAAAACTGGTAGTTGTAAGGTTAATGTTGCTAGGCAGGATTTGGTGCTGATGGGCGAAAGTTAGTGCTGCTAGGCAAAAGTTAGTACTACAATTGGAGCCAAGTTAGTACTGTTGGGTTTCCATTTTTTTTTTAACTTGTTTGCTTGTTACCGTTGGGGATAATACTGCTGAGGGGGTTTAGTGTAAATATAACGGTTTCTTTGCTCGTAGGTTTGCTATTAACTCTATACAACTGTTCTTCATCATACAGTAACTTCATCCAATTCTCTCATACGCTCTCAATTACAAACCCTGATCGTATTCATCGTCGATCATCAAAATTATATCAATGGAATGATTACTTAATTTGTTGACCAACACAACATGGTGGCCTACTTGGAAAGAACAGATGGGAATGCTGATTTTCATAAGATAGTGGACTTTCTTACTACTAGCCCTATACACTATGCCTTAACTGTAAGTCCTACTATCTATGCTTCCTATATTGAACAGTTTTGGAATACTGCACATTCTCAAACAGTCAATGATGTGAAGCAAATTCATGCCACAGTTGATGGCAAGACAGTAGTAATATCAGAATCATCAATGAGGAGTGATCTTCACTTTAATGATGAGGATGGTATTACTTGTCTAACAAATGAAACTATTTTTGAAAACCTTGCATTGATGGGGTATGAGAGTGATTCTGACAAACTTACTTTTCAAAAAAATCTCTTCTCCCCTCAATGGAAGTACCTCATACATACCATTTTACACTGCTTAAGTTCAAAATCTACTTCTTGGAATGAATTTTCCACTATATGCATCTGCAGTCTTTTGTTTAGCTATGGTCAAAAGTTTTGCTTTTCTAAACTAATTTTGATGGGCAGTTGAGGAAACTTGGATACCAATACAAGAAAGTTTTTAATGTATCTAAGGCTTTTTCAACTCTTTTTTAATCATCTGATTTCTCTTGTAGAAACACTTTTTAATGATATTATAAAAAACCTGTACTACTATAAAAGGTTTTCACTAACATAAAAAAGAAAAAGAAAAGATTTTTAAGGCGAAGAAATTACTCCATTGTTTGCATCACTGTTGACACCACCGTAGTAGAGGGTGAAGGCTTTAGGAAAACTTACTTAACCCCAACCAGCACCTTTACTAATCAACTCCATTATTGAAGAAACAAATTCCCTGTTAAGAATCATCATCACCTAAAATACTCAAACACTAGGCAAGCCTTACAGAGGACACTCAGTTACCCCCCCCCCCTTATAGACTAGTGTGCCTATACCAAAATGTAGCTGATGAGGGCTGTCTTTAAGAGTCAGATGACAGATGGTAAGGGCTTACCACTATGCCTTCTAGCGTTAGAGGCAGCACAGGCTAGTGGTAAACATAACTATGACCTAATCTCTTTTTCCGGTTAATGTCTAATGATCCTCTTCTAGGAATTGGTTCAGGTGACAGACCTAGGTGCCAAAGGAAGCCATTGGGTGTCATTGCTCTGATAGGTCATGACGAGGGCATCTAAAAATTCATATGATTCACTCTCCTATTGAGTTAACACACCTGGAGAGACGAGGAAAGACTTGAACAAATGAATTATGGATAGTGTTACCCCTACACCCCATGATTCACCTCTCCCAGGAGGTCACACACCTGAAAGTGATGAGGGCAGATTGCAACAAGAGAAATTGCGAATATTGTTACAGCCTTGTCACAGAAGGTAGAAGGATTGGAATCTGATCTCAAGAAGACAAAGAAGTTGTATGCTACTGCTTTTAAGAAGTTAATCAACAGGGTAAAGTCTCTTGAGGATGAGTTAAAGTTTTAGAAGTCCAAGTCTAAAAGAAGGAGATTAACACTTGTTACCTCTGAAGATGAAGAGGATTTAGTTGCAGAGGATCCTTCCAAACAAGGGAGGAGTCTGATAGAAGAAATGGATTTAGATGCTGGAATTTCATTGGTTCCTCCACATGTTGAAGTTCAAGGGAGGTATGGACAGAATTTGGAAACTCAAGAAGGTTTTGGTGATGGTCAAGAAGTTAGTACTGTTGCACAAGTTTCAACTGCTAGTTATCATTTGTTAGTACTGCCAGTCCTCAAAGAAATGCATATACTACTGCTGATGATTTAACCCTTGCAGAGACCACTTATGGAGATCAGAAAGAGTGATGCTAAAGATAAGGGTAAGGCTAAAATGGATGAAACTGAGTCTCCAAGGAAGATGAAACAGAGAGAGCGGGCTCAAATTAGCAGGGATGAAGAAGTAGCTCAAAAGCTACAAGAATAGTTTGATGCAGCTAAAGATAAGAGATGCTCATGTTGCATCAAGCAGCTCAGGGTTTTATAGATGTTGAATGGGATGATGTATTGGCTAGAGTTGCAGCAGATGAAGATTTTGTTTAATAGTTACAAGCAGGTGAAAAGTGTAGTTTGAGAAGATTTCAAATGAAGCTTGTGGACATGGTCAATCAATGAAAGAAGTTCTTTGCCTTCAACAAATGAGCTGAAGGTAAGAGGAACAAAGCCAATGACTCCGCCACAACAAAAGGATTACATGTCAAATACATCATGAACAAAGAAGAGGTTACCTCCTATTAATATTGAAGTCACCTTTATTTGAGAGGTTAAAGACATTTTGAAAAAATTACTATGAGGGGGTACAATCTTTTGTTCCTATGGTGCTAAGTTAGAGGGTTCAGAGATGAAAAGAGCAAGTCAAGAAGTTTTTAGAAAAGCCTGTTGTAAGATAAATATTAGAGAAGCTTCAGGTTTAGGTGAAGAACAATCAGTAGAAAAGGAAAAAGAATTATCAAAAGAAGAACTATAAAAATTATTAGTGATAGTTCCAGTGGAAGAACTTGTTATTCAACCTTTGCAGGTTAGGTATCCAATCATAGACTGGGGGTTTATCTGAATGAAAACAGAAGGTATTGGGAATATCAGAGTTGGAAACCATACAGAAGCTTATCAGATTTTTGCTGATATGTTGAAGAAATTTAATAGAGATGACCTGGTTAAGCTTTGGGATTTGGTTAAGGAGAGGTTCAGTACAACAGAGCCTATATATTGATAAGAGTAGGATTATGGGTGACACTGAGAGATTGTTTCGAACCATATTAATGATGATTTCTATTGGAAGCTTCAAAGGTATATGCATGATCCTTTAGTATGGAGTGCTTATGATACATGTGGTGTTCACCATGTATCTTCAGTAAGAGGACATGATATCTTCATGTTGGTTGAGAAAGAATATCCTTTAACCAGAGGAACACTTGGATTGATGATGGTGGCTAGACTATTAGTAGAAGCAGATAGTGAGATGTCTAGATAAATTTTATGAAAGATCTTCTATCAGGCAAACAGACCAAGACGGTAAGGTGTTTAGAAGCATCCTCAACACAGAAGGTTTAATTCAGAAACTTGAATATTTGAAGGTAACTTACAAGTTTAGGGGAGGATTGTTAGGAATTAGAGGCTTCTACAACTTAATGCTGCTGGTTCAAGTTTGTGTTGCTGCTGAAGATTAGAGAAAATAGTCTAAGTCATTAGTATTGTTAGTATAATAGTTAGTGCTGCCAGTACAAAGTGTAACACCCCCAAATCGGGTCGCAGCGGAATAAGGGTATGGGGCGTGTTACTTCATAGATCAATATCACAAGATATATATAGATCGGGACCAAAAAGTCGTTTTACAAATTTGATACATTGATTAAACAATATTGATACAATAGCTCCCGAAGCTTTAACTTGTTCCTGATTATTATTAACAAAGATACCGGTTTAAAATAAAACAACCATATCTTTAGCATGACTTCCCAATAAAACACCAATGTATCCTTGGCACCTTGTGCTTACTGATCTCCTGAAAACATTGCTTAAAAACGTCAACAATAATGTTGGTGAATTCATAGGTTTGATAAATCAAAATATGCGGACGCCAAGACTTTTCCCGTGTTAAAGAGCACTCATTTGAGGCATCACAAAACTAGATTACATTTACACTAAGCTCATGACACTGAAGCTCGACGATCTTTCTTGCAATTAAACTATATATGCAATTACGCCCCCTTATGCGATGTCTAACCCTAAACATCCTAAATTCGACATGCTATAACGTTCATTCCCGGTGATAGCTAGTCACCCGAACGGGGAGGTCGTTTCCCGAATAGATCTATTAAAATACATTCGCGCTCACTTATTGTAGTTTCCACTAATCTATGCAATTGGACAGTCATGACATGGGACTTAACTGGGTTATCGCTACTTAGGCAAACATGTAATCAATACTTGCGTCCAATTTATAAAACAAAGCATGTTTCCACCCCATAGTTATAAATCATTGAAATCATAAAAATGTGGGGCTATGAACTCACTTGAGTGAGTGATCTGATAATTTATATCAAGTGTGGGAATGCTTCACGATTATTCCCGAATGCAACCTAATTCAATATAGGTCGTATAAGTACCGAGTACTTATATTAAAAACATTATATAAATCCTCTTAATTGTTTCAATCATACTATCGTTCGGGCTATCTAAATTAATGTGGTCATGACATGACGTTTCGAGGAGTTAGGACACTTTAAAATCGTACATCAACAACTCGTTCGATACGCCATCCGAAGAGGCCTCATTATGAAACTCCCTAGTATTATAGTACTTTGATAACCACGTATAATTCTATATAGCTCAATCACCATCTAAATGTTTGAGTGAAAACATATTTATAATTGTAAAACATTTATAAATATCTGAATAATGTAATTATAGTTATTCCTGGTAGGGTATTAGTTACTCCTGGTAGTGTTGTTACTACTGGTAGTGTTGTTACTACTGGTAGTGTTGTTACTACTGGTAGTATATTAGTTTATTTTCTAAGTCTGACCCGACTATAATGACCCACTAAATCACATTTTTATGATTCGGGTTCTAAAAAGAGGAATTTATGCGAAACGTCTATTTTTGAACTACTTTCTAGTTCTGTCCGTGACCGAACTCGACCGAATGGGCGAAAAAGCACTCGCAACTCAGATCTGATGCAGTGTATTAATTACCAAAAAGCCAGATTTTTCCCCCGCCCTTACGACCCGTTATCACTCGCTTTTAGACTTAAAGAACCTCGCGAGGAAGTAAAACATCATTCTGAGCAACTTTCGTGTTTCGCCGGAAGGCTGAAACGGACTCGAAAGTGCTCAAATCGAGCTTTTAAATTCCTGACAGCAAGCGCCATGTTCAAGTGCATGAAATTAACTAATTATAAATATATATCTCGTTTTAGCCATAACGTTTTTCGTTATTAGGAGTTAGAAGCTCCACCATATATCGAAACGATCGTCTCGGATAGCTCTATCATATTTCAAAGCCTGAATTCAGATTTTATGAAAACTCGATCCTCGTTTGGCGTGCCAAACTTTCTGCTCATTTATATTGCTTTCAAAACACGCTCAAAACTCATTTTTACATGTTTAAAAGTCCTAATGGTGATTTAAGCTACAATAGAACTAACATATGCATAAAATGAATATTGAAAGAACATAAAGGGTTCTAGATGACCTTATAGTGTATGGTGATGATGAACAAGTAATCTGAACCCTTGTTTAGATAGAAATCTAAAGCTTATAACCCTTGAAAACCTTAATCTTTTCCAAAACCCTAAACTTGGATTATCTTCCTTAAACCTTGCAAATGGTTATCCCAACCTTCAATACTTCTTAGAATACCTTAAGTAGGATGTACAAACACTAGTATGGTGATAGAAAATCAAGGTATGGATTTATTATATGGGGTGCTTTGGGCCGTGGGTTTGTAAGAGCAAAAAGAGAGAGTTGTGTGAAATTTTACTAAGTAAAATGAAGTGTATGTTATCTTTCTTTAGGAGTGCAAGACTTATATGTATAAAAGCTAGTCAATAACACTATTCAAGACAAGATGAGTGATTTAGGGAAAAAGTTGGTCAAGGGTATAGGAAGCATGGGAGGTATGGCTTCATTTAAGGTGATAGGATGTATAAAGACCATCTTAACCAAAATTGACTATTCTTTGAATAATTAGCCATGAATTCGGTTATGGCAAGAGATATATGATATATTTGAGTTAATTTTATGTATTGGGTATAAAAGTGGGTATTTGTTGAAGCGCAGAAAAGTTTTGGTGGTTTCCGGGAGTGCCTAAACGCAATTTATCGCGAAACGTATACACTTTACGTATCCGATAAAAATAAATGAGCAAAGACCATAATTATTCTCAAAATAATTATTTAATACTTGCTTGATGCAAACGTTAAATCATTTGATGCCCGTTTACATTGAACGCTAATTTTTAGCCTTACGCGATTTTAGCTTAAAGATTATGATTTTATGCAAATGCGTAACAATACAAAAGGTACATTTGTGGGATTTTCGACGATCGTCAATGACCTTAAAAAAACACAGGTGTTATAGATACTTCCACACGTTAACGAGCCTTGTCCTCAAGGCTCATAATGCAGCACTTGACGACGGTGTGGTCTTGGTGAAGAGGTGTGGATATTTCTTCTTGAATTGGTCTTCACGCTCCCACGTGAACTCAGGACCTCTTTTGGAGTTCCATTGAACTTTGACTAATGGGATCCGACTTCGCTTCAACCGTTTGACTTCACGGCCCACTATTTCTAATGGTTCCTCAACAAAATAGAGTTTGTCATCCAAATTAAGTCCATCCAATGGAACGGCTAATGGCTCGTCGGCATGACACTTTTTCAGGTTGGACACATGAAATGTATTATGAACTATACTCAGCTCTTCAGGATGGTTCAAGCTTGTAAGCAACTTCTCCAACCCTTTCTATCACCTTAAAAGGTCCAAATACCTAGGGTTTAATTCCTTGTTTGCCAAAAAGTACAACCCTTTCCAAGGTGATACTTTAAACATGACGCTTTCATCCCGACCTTTGGATTCCATTGGGCTTACGCTTCAGATCGGGTAATCTTATGTCGATCACGAGCGGCTTGCATGCTTTGCTTGATATGTGATTTTCTCAGTGGTCTATTGAATTAGTTTGGGACAGAGTTTTTGAGCATCTCCAACTTCAGTCCAACAACAGGTGACGACACTTTCAACCCATAAAGTGCTTCTAATGGTGCCGCCTTGATGCTGGGTGGATTGCTATTGTTATATGAGAACTCGACTAATGGCAAATGGTTAACCCAGCCTTTCCAAAGTCGATTGCACAAGCACGCAGCATATCCTCGAGAGTTTGAATGGTCCACTCGCTTTGCCCGTCTGTTTATGGATGGTTATGCAGTAATAATATCCCTATAGTACCCAGGAGCGTTTGAAGTGACCTCCAGAATTTGATGCGAATCTCAGGTCGCGATCACAAATAATTTTAAGACAGGTATTCCATGTCTCATGACCACCTCGTTTAGTACATATCTTGCAAGTTTATCCAAAGGATCGGTCTCTCTCATCGGTGTGAAGATCGCAGAATTTGTGAGTCGGTCAACATTCACCTAAAATGGTGTCGTAGCCTTGCGACGACTTAGGAAGCTTAGTAACAAAATCCATGGTGATGTTGTCCCACTTCATTCAGGTATCTTAGGTTGTACCAACAACCCTGATGGCCTTTGATGTTCGGCCTTGACCTTAGCACAGGTCAAACACTTGCTACATAAGTGGCTATGTCGTGCTTTCATGTTGGGCAACCTATTTAGCTTCTTCATGTCTTGATACTTTTTGTCGGAACCCGGATGAATAGAGTATTTTGATTTGTGGGACTCGTGCATGATCACAGTCCACAAATCGCCATAACAAGGTAACCAGCTCCTGCCATTCAGGCACAGGGTTCCATCCGCACGTGGCTCCAACTTTTGTTCTCTAATCGCTTCTGGAAATTTAGCAATTTCAATCAACATTCCCCCAACGTCTTCACTTTTACTGTTCTCTGGTTTTCGCACTGCAGTATGAGAATTCATTCTGTTTGGATGATCTCAAGTATTAGGATGGACTAAGGCTCGAAATCTTAACGGTGGTTCTCGTCTTTCCTGCTTAAGCATCACGCAACTCAGACATTTGGCTTTCCCCGGGTGATATCGAATATCGCAACGTAATACACTTAGCAAACTCTATCCATCGGCGTGCCTCATGTTCTACGCTTTTTGTCTTAAAAATGTGTTGCAAACTCTTGTGATCGTGAATCACCGTACACTGTAGTTCCATATTAAAATAATGTATCCAGATCTTGAGTGCGCAAACACCATGCTCTTAAGTTCCAAATCATGAGTTGTATAGTTCTTCTCATGGATTTTCAACTGGCGTGATGCATAAGAAATCACTTTTTCTCTCTGCATCAATACAGCGCCCAAACCCTTCTTGGAAGCGTCGCAGTATGCGATGAAATCTTCGATTCAATTCTAGGTAATGAATGGGTGTTGCGCGCATTCAACTTGTGCTTCTACAGTTGAAAAGCTGCTTCTTGTTTTTCGCCCAATAATATTATCTTATTCTGGGTGAGCTTGGTCATTGGTTTTGTGAGCTTTGTAAACCTTCAATGAATCTTCGTTTGTACACAGATAGACCTTTTAAAGTGTCGTATTCTCCGTTGAGGGACTTAGTGATGTCCAATTCTGTATGGATTCATTCTTGGCTGGATCCACATGAATTCCTTCACTATCGATCACGTGGCCGAGGATACGGTACTTTGGGAATCCAAATTTACATTGGAAAAACTTGGGCATACAACTCATCGCTTACTTAAGAAATTCTAAGATTTGCTTAAGGTGTTCTTCATGTTCTTCCTTGTTCTTCGAATATATTATAATATCGTCAATAAAGAAAATCACGAATTTATCCAAATATGGTTTGCATACCCGATTCATAAAATCCATGAATACGGCAGGGTGCGTTGGTCAAACCAACGGGAATAACTTGAAAATTCGTACATGGTCGTAAGAGTCTGAAGGCAGTCTTTGGAATGTCTTCTTCTCGAACCCTTAGTTGGTGATAACCTGATCTTAGGTCGATCTTCGAGTAGACACTCGACCCTTGAAGCTGACAAAATAAAATCATAAATTACTCGGAGTGGAATAACGGTTCTTTCACTGTCAGTTTGTTTAATTCCGGCATAGTCATTGCACCATCCGGGAATGATCACATCCTTCTTCTTGACAAACAAGACCGGAGCTCCCCAAGGTGAGGAACTGGGTCTTATAAAGCCTTTGTCGGACAGCTCTTTCAGTTGCTCAGATAACTCTTTCATTTCGGAAGGCGCCAATAGATAAGGTGCCCGTGCTACAGGTACAGCACCAGGTACCAAATCAATTTGAAATTTCCCTGTCGAGTCGGAGGAACCCGGCAAGTCCTCAGGAAATACTTCGGGAAAGTCTTGAACTATTGGTACGTCCTCAAGTCGCTTCTTCTCCGACTTGTCTTCAACCTCCATTGCAGTGACATATGCCAAAAAGATAGGAAATTCTTTTTGCATGTACTTAGTGCACAAAGATGATGTTAATTGGGACTCGTTTGCGAGGTTGCCTTCGTTATTACGAATAATCAATGTTCGTTCCGAATGAAACACGAATGATCTTTTCGTCATAACAATAACGACTTGGTATCTTGCCAACCCATCCATACTAATCATGACGTCAAAACTGTCAAATTCTACGGCATTAAGTCGATGTTGAATGGGTGATTTAGTAAATTTTCTAGTGGCAAGTAAATTTGATAGCGAATTGTCCTAGGGCGACTAGTGATATGTTTCGGCTTAGGATTTGATATAAGATGATGCCAACCTTATAGTAAGACGGGGTGAAGGTCTGCTTAGTTGATATGGTTACTAATTCGATTTCAAAAGTAAACGCATTCTATGAATATGCACACAAAACATGATATAAGTAGAAAATTGTTTCCTTAAGAAGAGGTTTTTTTTTAGAGTGACTACTCTCAGCACGCCATGGTACCTTCCTGAATTATACATAGTTGATCAGGCCATGTATAATTGAGGACTAACGATGCATTGCTCATTTTCGTCAAAAATAGCGTTATATTCATGATATTCGTAGAGTAGTTTGTAGTGTAAATAAGGAGCCTAAGTTAATATGTCGAAATTTTTTCATATATACGATAATTTGATAGATATTTGATAATCATTAGTTAAACTAGAAATTTAAGGAATTACCAACGAGAATCCTAAGGAGATAAATTCTAAGATAGTTTCAACTTAGGATTTATTAGGCAAAGAGAGACAACTTTCTCTTTTAAGCCTTGATCTCATCTTTAATGTTGTTAGGATCTTGATCTGTTTCCCCCTTCTCTTAAGGTATGCACCACTCCATGTGCTCCAGTACCTCCAATTTGGTTTTTATGACTTTGGTTCTTTCGCTTAGCAATCCCTCTTGTAGTGCCCTGATTTCCACATTTCATAAGCAAATAATCTTCTGACTTGTCCCCGTGCCTCTTTGGGTTGTTGTAATATTTGTCATTTGTTGGTCTCTACAGTTACGGACCAGATGCCCCACTATGTTAAACTGTGGCATTTGGGAGGAATGGTCCATCATGATGATAGTTGCATTTAGGACACAACGGCTTGGACCCGCCGTAATATTTCTTCCTCCCAGTTGCCTTGTAGCGTAAGCTTTGCCAGTATTTTGCCTCTTGTTCGGCTGTTGTTGGTTATGATTGTCCTTGGAAGTGTTATTCAACTTCCTCTGTCTCAGCTGGCGTTCGGAAAGAGTGATGATCTTTTTGGTCCACACGTTTCTTTAAACTCTCACTATTGGACACTTACTCTTGAAGTGTCTCAGACTTCCACACTCATAACAGGTGTGAGTTCGTTGATTCCTAGCAGCAGTAGGATTCCTACACTCCCGGGTTATGTGGCCAACCTTCTTGCAATTCCCGCCCTTTACAGTACATTGCCCATTGTGGTTACCTTCCCACTTTCTCTTGTTGTTAGCATTCTCTGCTACCTTGCATTCTTGTTGTTCGGTTTGGCTTATTGACTTACGGGCCATGTTGGTTTTCGTCTCATAAATGGCATAGCCTCGATGCTAATTAGCCACTCGCTGGGCTACAACCCGCTCAATTTCCTCAACACTCATCCCTTGATCAACAGTTGTCATTGTTTCCTGAAAGTCACAGGGAACAAAATGTATATGAAGTTTCATTCAAGGGAAAATCATGACACTCCGTGATCCCAACAAGTAGGTAAGGTGAGACCACGTTATGCATAGATATAAGATAACCGCAACCATGGCATAAATAAATCCCTATCGTACAGTAGCATGATCATAACCAACAACGTAAGTTAATACTTAATACATCGTTTTACATGAGTAAATATGGAGTACAGCTTTTTATTAACATACCAACGAGTATTACTAAGTTTAGTGATATCAAAATGAGCTACACTGACAAATCTATTTGTCTATGGCCAGGGTGCCTCTCAAGATTCTAGATGCTAGACTCTTATGTTATCTTTAAGTGACTCAACATTCTCTGGTGGTGGTGATGATGAAGGTAGTGTAGCAGCAAACTCGGTAATGCCTGCCTTAGCAGATGGTGATCGTGGAGTATGGTGTTAGATAGACATCCGTACCATACGGGATTTGGTCTCAAAATACAAGATGATATGGTATGGAGAGGTGGGTGGTGTAGAAGCAGACTCCTCAGTCTCAAATGACTCTGTATTCTCAGCTTGAGGGGACAGGATCATCTTAGGTATGCAGATGGTTCGGCGAAGCTAGGTGACTACTCCTACTCCTCGTACCTCCTCATCCTTCTCAACATCATCATCATCGTTGTCATCATCAGATGACTCATTATCATAATTGTCTCATCCGTCGGCAGGATGGTCAGCAGGATCCTCCTCAGGGTCCTCCTTATCCTTTTCCGGATCGGAGTTAGCAATGTAGCCTGGTGATAGGCTGTAGGTGAGGCATCAGCAGATAGAGGCTGATCCTTTATTGGTCCCTCTAGCTCCTCATCAGAAGCCTACTGGAGTCTCTATGGCTCGGAATTAATATAAACAGATGCGTAGGTAACCGTCGATAATGAAAACATAACTCCTTGCAACGAGCCAAACTTAACTTATATACATATATTATATAAGGCTGGTATGGTAAATACGAGTATGCACTTATGGCATAAATGAATGATGGTAAGGTATCATATTCGATAGCTTAATGTTTAGGTAACGCTTAGGACCTACAAGCTTATCCGAGCTTTCCCCTACAAATTATCCCGGGCGACATGTCGCCCGGGATTACTATCCCCAGCGACATGTCGCCCGGGAAAGAGTGGAAATGTCGCTGGGGATAGTGGTAAATGTTGGCTCGGGACGTTTAATACTGCAGAAGAGGCCGCTTTAATATATGACCAAGCGGCATTTTCGATGAGGGGTTCCTCTACTCAACTCAACTTCCCTACGGAGAGGGTGAAAGACTCTTTAAAAGGGAAAAGCTACAACTGTTTCATGGATGGATCTTCACTAGCAGCAGCCATAAAAGAGACTCATAGAGTGAGAAGAATTTTCAAAAGTAAAAGAAAAAATAAGAATAAAGTGTACCCGAAAACTACTGTGGTTTTCCAGGATTTAGGATCTGATTTGCTAGATCAACTCTTGACTACATCTGAGAGTTCTAGTACATGTTCATAGATTTCAATTATGTAAATACTTTGTGAATCATTTTGCGGTAATGTGTTCACTGTTTATTTGTCATCAGTTCATGATTTGAGAGTTAACATACTCGCCAGTGGTAAATGTACCAAGATTTTAAGTCGTTATATTTTTTTTGTCCCATTTATCAAAATATAAAACACTAAATCTTTGTCGGTTTGACATTACGATCCTTAAATCTCTTTTGACTATTTTAAGATTTTGATGTTTCATTATCGAAGTTAAAATCAAACGACTATGCATTATTAGGCTGGATGGTATAAGGTGACCAAAGTCACCTCAGCGCCACATCAGCTTTATCTCTCCAAATAAAACTCACCTTACAACTCACATTTCAACCGTAATAAAAACTCACCTTACCACTAAAACTCATCTTACTCACATTTTTTTATTTAAATATTGTTATTCATAAACTAAAAAAATAAATATTTACGTAAACGTAAACGTACGAAATTAATAAAAACGTTAACTAAATTAAAAACTTTTATTCATACATTAAAAACATTACATAGACAATTAAAAACAGTACATAGATTAGAAATAAAGCTTATACTAAGCATTACGAGACAAGTGTTCGATCAAATCGTGTCGAAGGTTTTGATGTGCTTGTGATGATCTGATCCAACTCATAACAGCTTGCACTTGTTCCTCGTTTCGAAACGGGTCGTCCGGTTGATGTGCTTTCTCCGGGAACCATGTGGGAGATATCGCATATTTTTTGTATTTTCGAATCATATTATGTAATATGATGCATGTGTACATCATATTAATAATCCTTTTATGATGCATGTGTACATCATATAAATAATCCTTTCTTTTTTCAGCGCCCGTGTAGGATTGGCTAGTATTGCCTATTTCTTTTTCAGAACACCAAACGCTCGTTCCATATATTTCCTTGCTGATACCTGCTTTTGCTTATACAAAATTCGTTTGTGGTCATCATCAGCTGGTTATTGAATCGTCTTAACGAGGGGCGCCAATTTCGGGTATATCCCGTCAACAAGATAGTATCAACTTCGGTAAGTTACGCCGTTAGCCACAAAAGGTATCTCTGGTGCTCGTCCGGTTTTGAGATCGTTAAATAAAGGTGATTTATATAAAACGTTGATGTTGTTGTTCGACCTAACAACACCGAAGAAATCATGCCATATTCATAAGTCTTGTGACGCAACAGCTTCAAGCAAAATGAACGGATTAGACCATGATCACGTCTAACGTAGTGCGCTTTAAATGCATACGGACAACCGAACCACTCCCAATCCGTACAATCAAGGCTTCCTAACATCCCCGGAAACCCATGCTTTTCTTCGTGATGCCGATAGATTTTTTCGATAGCAGTCACAATGGGTTTCCTAAAAAACTCAGGCCCATAAATATGCATAACAGCTTGACAAAAATGATCAAGAGCCGTACGTGAAGTTCTGTAAAACCAAAATTTTGAATTCCATTTCATTTTGATTTATTTTGAAATATAACCTAAGTTAAATAAAAGAATTTGGAAATAAAAACCTTAGGTTATGATTTTTGGAAATTTTGGAAATATAATATAAGGTATTTAAATTTAAAAAAAAAACTTATAAAATTTACATATAAAATTTGTGATTTTGTTATGTAAATTATTTACTTTCGAATTTTGTTTAAATCCTATTTTAAGAGATAAGTATAAAATGTTTTGTCAAATATTTGTGTAATCTTCCTAAAAGATGAAAATTTATTTTTGACTCCCTTGTTCTCATCCATATGGCCGAATTTTTGGAAGGAAATAAAACAAGAATCATTTAATTTTGATAAAACATTTATCAAGGGAAAGAAGTGTGAAAAATTTAGAAAGTATCTCTTAATTTTCCAACAAGTTATTTTGTCTTCCTTCCCCTATAAAACCTCTCTATAGCCAGCCGTTGCATCCTCATTCTCACCATTTTCATAAAAAAATTCTCTCTTCATTCTATTGGTATTCCTTCATTGAAGGTGCTAGCAAGAAAAAAGTATAGGTGTTCCTAGTTGTTTTTGAAGGTTTTGGGTGCTAATTGAGTGTGTAATCCTCTATTCTTTGGTGTAATCTTGGTGTGTAATTGTGTTCATCTCATTTTCTCCATCATCCATTAGTAATCACTCTTCTCTTTGTTTTTTTAAAATCTTGTCACCATGATTCTTAAACTAGTTTTCTCATAAAAACATGAATATTGAAAGGGTTAATCTTGTGTAAAAATTTTATCAATGTCTTCATAAATAAATCTTTTGAACACGATTTGATTATATGTTATGAACCCTAAGACAATCATTAAAAGTGGTATTAATAAAAAACTACATGTTTTGAAACCCTAGGATGTTAATTAATGGGGATGATTAGGGTTTTTGTTGATTAAAATTCTGGGCAGAAAATTAGGTCATGTTCAACGGGGTATAACTTGTTCATAAAAATATCTTTTAACATGATTCTTGATTCTATGATTAAGTTCAATGAGTCTAGTTTCTGAAACAATTATGTTTGTAATTTTTTAAGGTCGGGAAGTATGGTTTTTGGGTGTTAAAAGATTAAGTGTCAATTCTGGAAATTCAGTTCTAAGAATTCAGTTGTAGTGTACGATTTTTAATTCATAAACCATAAGGAGATAGACTTTGATTTTTAGATATGTTGAAATAAATTATATTAGATACGTCTCATATTTTTTTCATAATTTTTCAATTTGTCTAAGGAGGGTTTTCATATGCAAAGATTTTGTATGTTTCTGCCAGGCCAATTTTAGGGCTGTTTTGGGTAACAAGGGTCATAGGAGCACTTAAAAATGGAAATAAATCAAACCCATGATTTTGGACACACTAGATATGTTAGGGAAGACCTGTGATTTTTTCCTTAATTTTTAAGAATGATTTGGTAGGACATTTGGGTAAGGAAACTTACTTAAAATAAGTTGTAAAATTCAGAAATTTTGAAAACCCTAATTAAGTAAAGTCAACCTTTATTTTTGGTAAGTTTGAGTAGTAACATTTTAAATAAGTTAAGTAATATATGTAATCATGATTTTGTAGATCCGGTGACATCTTTGTGATTCCTTTCCGTTTGTGTACATTTCTTTCCGTGTGCAATTGCTAAGGTACAGATATTATGTCCTTTTAGTAAGGACATTTCATTCTCATTTGTTTGGCTACTTGATTTATTCGATATTTGTTGATATTCCGTTGATTTTCTATCCGTAATCATGACTCGTTTGATGTTGACAATTTGTTTGATTCAATATTCGATTGTATGAATCAGTTGGTTCTTGTTTGGGATATGCTACTAGATTCATTTCTATATTTGGAATATTTGAACTTAATCATTGTTATCTTTTGCCTATCTCTTTGCCCGAGCTATTTGTATCTAGTCATGGAGGTACCATGACCATGTCATTGATGCACCAATGACATGACACTATCTGTGGCGGTGTGATTGGTCCATGGCATTCCTTTTTGTATGTGCACTTATTATGATTTGATTATATATGATTGTACACTCGCCATTAGTGCTTGTGTATCTAGATATGACTTTGTTTTGCAGGGAGAGTATGGATGCATCCTAGGTACTTCGTTTCATTTTGTTTAGGTGAATGGTGAGTGTGTGCAATACTCCTCATATCACATTTGGTACATCAGGTATGATCCACCTGTGTACATTTGACTGTATGGCTATGTGGAAATATTCGTTTAGGGTCTATTCATGTATCATGTTTAGACATTTGTTTGAGCTCGTGGGCATTCCTTTGATTACTCCTACTTTATTCCTTGATCTATATATATATATATATATCGTATGACATCTGTTTGGCAGGTTTTCATTATCCGTTCGTTATCATATCTTTTCCTTCATTTGTTATATATTGTATATATCTGTTCACTGGGCGTTAGCTCAGCCGCGTTTTCTTTTTCTGCGGCAGGTATTAAGCGGGAAGCTGAGAAATGAGAGATGTGTGTAGGAAGAATAGAAGACCTACCTTAGTAAACCTTTATCTTTTGAATAATGTTTGGAAGACCTTTATCTTTTAAAGTTTTGCATTTAGACCCTTTATGTCGGAAATTTTTATAATGCTGGAAGCCATTTTGTTTTATGACTTGGTATTTTTAATTAATAAAGTCTTTCGCTTGCGTTTATATGTTCTGATATGACACCATAACGTAACTCTTTGTCTCATTATTGGATCGGGATGTTACAGATTTCAAGTTGACTAATAAGCTTTTGAAACCTATAATAGGTTTTATCCAGTACTTCTTGAGTTGATGCAGCAAAGTTTTCATAATTCTGCTTGAGAATGGTCTTCTGCATTTTCTTTGATTCTTTGTTGCCTCCAAACCTATTCTTGATAGGTTCCCATAGGGACTTTTCATCCTTGCAGACAGGAAACTTCAGTAGGTGCTCATCAGGAATGGCTAGCATAAGAGTGCTTTTTTGCTTTTAGTTTATTTTTCCATGCTAGCTTTTGTTCAGCACTTTTAAGAGGAATAGGACCTTCAGCACCAGCACTAGCTGATGTAATTGGTGAAACTGAATCAGTGAAAGTAAGGTATTGTTCCATCCTCATGCTCCATAGATTATACTCCCCAGTTTTGAGTACTAGAAGTTTTAGTGCAGACACCGTTTGGGTAGTTTATGATTGTGATTCTATCTTTTCTTTAATTATGAGATCTTGTGTAGATATAGTGTTCTTCTTATTCAAAGTTTCTCAACAAGCTCTGATACCACTTGTTGATCCCTTTTGAACAGATCTTACATAGCTTGTTAAAGCTTAGTTGTATTAGATAGATTCTAGACAACTATAGTAGAAACTAAGATTAAGAATAATTCAAACTATGTGGAATCTAGTTTGTAATACTAGGAAGAACAATGAAATAGTAAAACAAGATCTTGCTAAACTTTCAATATATTGAACACAATCAAAGTTACAGAATAACCTTGAAACTATGAATAATAACTATGAGAAAATGATTTCTAGATCTATGTTACTAACTATGCCTTAGGGTTTCTTTTATACACCAAGAAACCCTAATGGGCTTACAAAACACGTCAAGTGATCAATGCATATCTATTCCTAATATATCTCATGCATATCACTTTAGCAGTACTAACTATATAACTAACAGTACTAACTATTATAACTAACAGTACTAATAAACTGACAGTACTAACACTTTGTACTGGCAGCACTAACTATTAAACTAACAGTACTAATGACTTAGACTGTTTTCTCTAATCTTCACCAGCAGTAGCTTCTTCAACCAGCAGTAGAAACTTGAGAAGCCTTTATTCCTAACAAGTTCTTGATCTAAAAATTGGGTTTCTCGAAATTCCATTTCGGGCTTGACGTGGCTTATAGAATTGTTTATCTTCATTGTCACTAGCAACTAGGAATTTTGATTTGTTTACAATTATGTGTTTTGGTCTCAGGACCCAAAATAGATTTTCGAAAAGACTCAGTGTCTCAGATCCAGGGATGTTGCTATTGGCGGTCCCTAAATTATTTTTGGGGGCCGCTGGTCAACTTAAGGGGTCCATGCCCGTATTTATGGGTTCCTCTCCAACTCTAGAGGACACTTTTTTTGAGCTTTTATAAATTTTATTTCCTTAGTTCCACTAGATGATGCTTTAAATGAATTAAACCCTAAACCTAGTTTATCACCGGAGGGTTTTTGACCACTCAACATTTCATTTAAGCAATGAGTACTCTTTTCAAATTTATTTAATCTTGTGGATTCTTCTTTGAGTTTTTCATTTTCAATTTTAAGTGCATGACACTTTGTACAATCATCAACACCCTTATTTTTCTCGAGTGTGGATAATTTATCTTTTAATTCTCTAAGCTCGTTTTATAGACTA
Source organism: Tanacetum coccineum (assembly GCA_026074375.1). NCBI lineage: Eukaryota > Viridiplantae > Streptophyta > Magnoliopsida > Asterales > Asteraceae > Tanacetum > Tanacetum coccineum. The sequence continues at coordinate 47,076 of BQNB010006561.1, read as the reverse complement.
TTTCTAGTAGATTTTAACCTTTTGTTCTTAGTGATTTTCTTTAGACTCATTTTGCATAACTTATCATATTCGTTGTATAAAGCTAAATTATCAATTGATGAGTTTTCATCACTAAAGTAAGATGATTCGGAACATACCTCATTTGAAGCATGAGCTACAAGACACGTTTCATCTTTGACCTTTTTGTCATCTTCTTCACCGCTATCACTCCAAGAGCCTCCGAAAAAAGCTCTTTGCTTCTTATCTTTCGGTGGTTTTGGACATTCTCCAATAAGATGATTCGGGTTGCCGCATCTAAAGCATTTTCTATCACTTTTACCATTCTTGTCATCTCGGTTTCTTTGAAACGTCTTTTTGTCATTCCTAGGTTGTCTCACAAATCTACCTCTTATTTTAAAGAGCTTCTTGAAGTCTCTTACCGCCATGGCATACTCTTCGTCTTTGCTACCGAAAGTCGAATGCTCTTCATCACTAGATTCTTTCTTAGTCTTTAAAGCAATAGAATCTTTCTTGATGATCATTTTGTGAACTTTGAGGTTCCCGATAAGTTCATCAAGAGATAGTGACATTAAGTCTTTCGACTCTTCAATCGCTGTGACCTTTGCTCTCCATTTAGGATGTAGAGCCCTAAGAAACTTTATTATGTAGTTCTTACTAGAATAACCTTCATCAAGAGCTTTAAGACTAGTAATAATAGTATTAAATCTACCAAAAGCACTATCTATAGATTCGTCTTTGTTCCGGTCCCCTCCTGGAAAGTGACAATTGTTCATATTGTTGAACCAAAAGGTCGATCTTATTATCTTTGACTTGGCTATTACCTTGATGGGTGATTAACAAAGTTTTCCAAATTTTTTTTGCCGCATTACACATGAAAATTCTTTCATATTCTTTTCTTGGCAAAGCATTGTAAATAACCATTTTGGCTTCATTTCGCAAGTCTCTTTTTGAGATCATCGGTTTGTTTTTCAAAAGGGATAACCTTATCTAATTTGGTTTCCGGATTTTTTACAATAGGCTGAAAATCACCATTGGTAATAACATGCCAAAGATCTAGAATCTTTTGGTTTTTACACATATGTCTCGAATCTATTTTTCCTATTAATAAAACTATCACTTTCAAAATAGTGTGTCTTTGCATGGATTGCCCTTTTAGATTATTTTTCTAAATCCATAGATTCGATCCAAGCTTTATAATACAGTATTATTTTTAAAAATCTTGAGTGACCTTGGCTCTTGATTTTAATTGTAGATATTAGAAGGGAGGGGGGGGTTGATTTAGTTTTCGGTTAATTATCCTGTTAAAATCTTTGCTTATAAAATAATTTGATTTGAGTTGTATGTCAATCATATCAACAATATGAATCACAAGTAATCTATTGTAATGTAATGAACTATATATAAACAATAACAATATAATAGAGATTAGGAAAGAAACAATCAAACCAAGTCAACTGAGATTTATAGTGGTTTCGGGTTCCGAGCACCATCTTTCGCCCTACTCCACTCTCCGAGTACCTTCCCCCACTCAAAATTGCACTTTGTCAACAGCTCCTTTAGGCGGATAAAACCGTTTAACATCGTCTCGTTACTTTCTTTTCTGACACTAAGCTAGGTGTCGTGTCTAATCTGCTTGAACAATCTAAGACTCACTAAGTCTTATATACACTCACAAGATATATACTCTTGGAATGACACACATATCGCCAAATTTACACAAATTCATAATTTAGCACTATTGGCTCACACACAATCTAGTTTACACAAACTCCAACAAAGACCAATTTATAATGATGATTGAGATATTGAGGAGGTGGAAAGAGATTTCACTACTTGATAACAATTCGTTTATAGATGAATACGATTGTTCTTCTCTTGCACTTAATTAGAAGAAGGGAGGAAGAAGGAATTAATCACTTGAAACAAGATCATGATATGTTAGTGATCAAGATATGTGTTTTAGAAAGTAAGAAAGAAGAGAAAAAAGTATATCTGAGAAAATTCATGACAAGAGGTTATGTTTTTCAGATGGGGTGGCCCAGTATTTATAGAAGACAAAAATAGTCGTTACTCTGCTGGCGGCCCCGGCGGTCCCTAATATGTTAGGGGGCCGTCAGGCCTATAAGGGGGATGCCCGTAGAGTACACTCCTCTTTTGTCTTTTAGTGGAGAAGGTGTTATCTGTTTTGGAACCTTCCATTTTGGGGGGAAAAATCTGATTTCAAATTTATTGTTTTAATAAAACATTTCTTTTATGAATAACTATTTTGTGTATATATTTTTATAAATACACTTTTATAGAAATGTAAGGTTTAAGAAAAATATTTTCTTGATCACTAATCTTGTTTAATGATTTTTTATCCATACCTTAAGTGATTAATCTTAGAAATAAAATTTTACAATTAGTAATTTGTAAACGTTTAATTTTATCGTAAACGTTTTTACATTTTGGAGTTAATTACATGGTTCGTCCCTGTGGTTTAGGCCAAATCCCTGATCTCGTCCCTATTTCTTTTTTCTTGCATGAATCATCCCTATCTCGAAACTATGTAACACCGTTCGTCCCTATCTCAAGAGATAGGGACGAATGGTGTTACATAGTTAATTACATGGTTCGTCCCTATCTCTTGAGATAGGGACGAACGGTGTTACATAGTTTTGAGATAGGGACAATTCATGCAAGAAAAAAGAAATAGGGACGAGATCAGGGATTTGGCCTAAACCACAGGGACGAACCATGTAATTAACTCTACATTTTGTTATTATCAAAACATCGAGAGGTCGAAAAATATAAATAACATTTTTAGACATTATTTGTATTAACAGAGTGTTTTCATTTCCCATATTTCGTGAGGTGCTTGGTCTTGTACAAGTGATTAAAGCGAAAGAAATGCTTAACGGAAAAATCCTTAACTTCGGATAGGATACATTTTCAATAAATTTCTAGAGTCTACTTGAGGACAAGTAGGATTCAAGTGGGGAGATATTTGATGACATCAAATAACATTACATTTATACCATCATTTATCCCGAATAAATTATCCACTTTTATATAATTATTGCAAAAATCGTTACTTAATTGCTTAAAGTTGTAAATTGCAGTAATTACGGAGTGATTTGTGAAGACATGCTAAAAGGGCACTTTTTGGAGCTTAAACGATGATATTTGAAGATTGGTTATTTCTGCTCAATACGCCGTATCCAGAAAAGAAGATACGGCGTATCAGCGCCTGGACTTCATAAGAAAACGCGTTTGTTCAATTCCCTATACGGCGTATCCTACCTATCTACATACGCCGTATCCAGCTGGATAAACATTCAGAGATCCTGTAATAAGTATAAATGGGGAAAGATATATTTGATTGATTGTGAACGTAGTGTACACTCCAAGGAAATTATCCCTATACGCCGTATTGACCTCATTCAATAGGGCGTATCCATCAATTTTCAGAGGCTATAAATAGAAGACTCAAAAACGAGTTTTGAGTGTGAAAATCATATTCTCTATACCGTACACATAAAAGTCAATTTTCTAAAGAGAAGAAGAGAAACTAAAGGTCAAGCATCGATCACGATTCCATAGAAGATACCGTGTAATTCCTATACTCTTGTAATCATTTAACTTTTGGTGTCGTTCGGTAAAACGTTTAGTTTACCTTGGTTATTTGATCACGCTTGTATAATTACAATGGTTATGGGCTAATACCCTCGGGTATTAAAAATCTTAATAAAGATCTAATGTTTGGTTTGTTTTAATTTGATTGCTTAATTTATCGTTGATTGTTTAATTATGTTTATCACCCAATACTTGTCTACGTGTTTGAATATGCGACCTATCATTCAATAGGGTCTAGTGATACCTAACAAGTAATCTAGATATTGGGATAGCTCTCCATATCGTGTTTTATATTACTGGACCAATAGGATCACGAATAATGTTCTATCTTTGCCTTTAAATTATGAGCTTAGTTAGACCGGCAGGTGACCCGTATGTTTCAAGAATTATGTTCTTAATTAATTGGTAAGGACTTGAATAGTGAACTACTAGTATATAAAATATCGTCAAACAGTAAGTGGGTAAAGTCCCGATGGGTTAGGGTTTAACAAGATCACCATTGCTTTAATCCCTAGATAGATTATAATTAAACTAAAAGGATGCTTTATGCGGATACGTTAATTGTGACAGGATTCAACATGTCTAGGTCTTAGGATGATGTCTCGCCTAAGTCTTAAGAACGATATGCCGCTTCGAGATAAGTAATCATTATACTAAACAAACAAACCAGCATTTAATCATATTTAATATGGCTAATACAGTTTTCTATCATTTGGCTTGTACCGCTCTTTTATCTTCTGATTGTCTTCTTGCATGTTTATTGTGTTTTGAATTGATTATTGTCATCATAAAACCTGTGCCAGTCTCTCAGGCTGAAAACCCTCCATTATCATTAGAACTAGGTTTATCATAGGTTTAACAAATAATTAGAATTAACTAGATTAATTAGATTAAACAAAATACTGATAAAATATAAGGTTAACGACCTCACTCTTAGTGTTTGACGCCTTACTTACCATGAAACTCCACCCGATCAGGTACACTGCCCGTTAAAGTGTTGTTTTAGGATAAGTCGGCTAATTATAAATTTAAAACTTGGTAATCAATACTTTAACCCTACACGATAGCACATCAGTAGGGGTATTTAGTTGGGCCGCGATAGGGTGTTGTTGGACCGGGGTAGGATGATTGTTGTTAATGTTTTGTTCCATATATAGAGTGGTAGCAATTAGAGACGTAGGTTCGGGTGTAGGTTTCACAGCGGGATTTTTGTAAATGATTTGAGGGATAATATCTGGTGTCTCGTCTAAAAAGGTATAGGTAGGTGGCAAACCGGGTTGAGTGGAGCCATAAGTAAAAACAGATTCATCAAATGTAACATGACGAGAAAGAATGATCTTTTTGTGTTTAATTCAAGACAATGATACCCACGATGATTAGAAGCGTGTCCCAAATATACTGAGGGTGTAGAGCGTGGTTCAAGTTTATGATTAGGATAAAGATGAGGGTAACATAAACACCCAAATGTACGTAAAAGGCTATAGTCTGGGTTTTTGCCAAACAAGCAGGTATAAGGGATTTCATTGTTAATTGCACTGGAAGGCAAAATATTTAGTAAGTGAATGGCCATATTGAGAGCCTCAACCCAAAATGTCGGTGGAAGGTTTGCTTGAAAAAGTAAAGTCCGAATGAGATTATTGATTGTATGAACCATTCGTTCGGACTTACCATTTTGTTGGGATGCTTTTGGACATGAAAAGCGAAACTGTATTCCATTTTTGGCAAAACGTTTATGTAGGTTGTGGTTTCAAATTCACCACCATGATCAACACTAAAGGGATCGAATTTCACAGTTAAACTGAGTATGAATATAGTTAGGAAACAATACAAATTTAGACAAAACGTCAAATTTATTAAGCAAAAGATAAGCCCAAACAAAGTGCGAATAATGATCTAAAAACAAGACATAGTATTTAAAGCCTAAAAGATACAAAATGGGTGAAGTCCACACATCCGAGTGAATAATGTCAAAATAAGAAGTAAACACAGTATTAGAACTCATAAACGGAAGCCTCACGTGTTTGTCAAGCTGACAAGTGTAACAAAGAATGGGAAGTTTCTCCTTATTACACGAAATAAAATTATTAGAAACTAGACGGCGTAACACGTCACTTCCTGGATGTCCAAGACGCTGGTGCCACGTATGCTGACTGACAAGAAAGACATGAGGAATTGAAGATGGAGTCGTGACCGGGTAAAGATTCCCCGTGCTATCACATCAAAGAAGAACCCGACGCGTCATGAAATCCTTAATAGAAAAACCAAACGCATTAATAGTGCAATTATTGTCACGAATAAACTGACGAATAGAAATATAAATTTTTACAATATGGGGAGTAATAAGGACATTATTTAAATGAAGAGGTTGAAAAGGAGTTGGTAAAATACTATGGCCCGTATTAGTGACGGGTATAAAATAACCATCACCAACCAAGATAGATGGATACATACACGTATTAAAATTTTCACTAAGACTAGTAACTAAATTATTGAGATGAGAGCTCGCACCTGTATCCATATTCCAAGTGCCAGGAGCGGGATCATGAAGCTTCCGGTAGTAAAAGCATGAGGTAAAGTTGTTGCGTGACCCGAAGTAACCGCGGACTGGGCCTGCTGGGCTGGTGAAGACTGTTAGGCTGGTAGTGGCTGGTCCAGATAGTATAGGTGGGCCGGTGGGTAATAAAAACTGGGTGGGACAGTTGGGATTTCATAAGGTTGGCCTGAAATATATGCTGGAACAGGGCTAAAAGATGGGGGTGCATAATAACCTGGGCTGGTTGGGTCAGAAGTTTGGTAGGCTACTGGATTATGATTCGTGATAGTAGCATTTGGCTAGGAAGGTATAACAACATTATTTTTTGACATAGTGCCACTATAATGCTCATTTAACCCTAATTTGCTTAATAATTTGACCAATAAGTCATCATTGTTGTTATTCGTCAATTTAGAGCCACTAGAATCACCATTTTTAGCATTATTATCATGAACGAATTTGCAATCATTATCGAAGCGACATGAACCTTTAGCAAAATTATAACACGGCCTCCATGACTTAACTTGAGGAGAAGAGGGTCATCGATTTGTACCTGATTGAGCCATGAGGACCAAAAGAGAAGAAGATGTAGAATCCACGGGGAGGGCAAGTGACTTGGACTTCAACCGCATTTCTTCGGTAATTAACATTGAATGAGCCGTTTTAAGATCGAGAAAGGTGTCCTTATGGTGCATAATACCACATATTTGATCATAATTTCTGGGCAAGCCTTCGAGAGCGAAAGTAACAACATCTTTACTACTAACGGGAGAGCCAAGGCTTATGAGAATAGTAGCAATCGACTCGATCTTCCTAAAGTAGGCATCCATGCTTAAATCACCAAGTTGATTGATCTTAACCCCGCCTTTAAGGAAATGATACGTGACCGTTTGTTGTCTTTGACAATGTCGGTAATGAGATCCCATGCTTCCTTAGCGGATTTTGGACGTTCCACCACCAACCTTGCTTGAAGCATGTCCGAAAATGTCGTAAAGATCCATGAAAGAACAATTGTATCCACTTTGAGCTCTTTCGGTATGAGAGTGGTGGGAGTACTTGGTGCGGGGTCAGTTGTAAAGCCATGAATATACTTATTCACCTCATAGCTATAGCAAAGTTGTTCAAAAAAGAACTCCAATGATCCATAATTCTAGTTTTCGAGGTCAAGCTTAACGGGAACCCTCGTGAGAAGATGATGGTACATGACTTGTGAGAGCTTGTCTAAGAGAAGGGTAGTGGTAGTAGCATCGAATTTGGTCATTGTGAAACAAGTAAGGTTATAAGGCAGTGAACTTGTTATGGTTTAGAATTATGAATGGTGTATGGTACGATTTTAGGGAGAAGATAGGTGCAAATGAAACAGTAAACAAATAAGTTATCTGGCCCGTGACCTAAGCACGAACAACAACTAATAAACGCGTGTGGATTTGTGATCTTAGCACAAATCACCAACACAAAAAAAGGAACAGTAACGATTTGCGAATGAGGATTTTAGAACTGCCGGTTTTATGAGTTAGGGTTTGGGATCGATATTTTAGGCTTGATACCATGTAATTCAATGTAAATCTTTGTCTCCCATTATCTCATAATACGTAACATTATATACAATTACATGGATAGTTCTAGATACAAGCCTGAGCCCAATACAAACATACACCTAATAATATGGGCTAACATCTATATCTAAGTTCTTCTCTAACCTACACAAAAACCTAGTTTTTTTCTTATTTAATTACTCGTGTATATGTTTTCGTAAAAATTACACATTGATTGTAAGGTGCACCTTAATTGACCGTATGCGTAATTTCCCGTTCAATGATTGATGAAGATGATAATCTCGTACCCGAGGTAACGCTCACATAGATCAAGTTTAGAAATGTGCGTACAAGTATCATGAAATGTTCATGATATCAACTTCTCTAAGTGAAGACTCTCACTATTTAGAAATGGAGAAATGATTAAGAGATTTAAAGACTGGGTCTAATTTCATGTCTAAATCTGCGTAACATCATCATGTTGGTTGCAGTTAGCGAACCCACTGTATCACAAACCAATAAACACTAACACGCAAGTATTGTATCACACACCAATAAAACACTAGCACATAAGTTTAGACATAAAATTAGCCACATATTTAGTTCTCTCAATCATTTCTCTAGCAAAGGAGAGTATAGGTTTGACTCTTCACTTGATGGATGACAAGTGTTGATTATCCATTAAGCAATAATAGTGACATGTGTCATACCTCATTGTTCGATATCTTGCCCATGTGATCGTGTATGTTTGTCTTTCGTGCGTCCGCCATTAGGTTGTTGTCAGACCATTCAGAGCATGACATGTTTATGCAAGGACGACGAGTCTTATGAAGACCACTGACGATACAGGAGATGGTCTGTTATCCGCCTATTTCTCTAGTTTGGACGAGGCCTGGATGACTATTGTAGTCTAGGCCTATGGTCAACCTGGTTGCGTCAAAGGGTTTTCCTTAGTATTGTACTATACTGTTGATAATAAGGGTTAAGTTTGTCTTTTTGGGTTGTGATGGGCTCGATGTTTGTATTTACCAACACAATTAGTAGACACACATTTGCCAACATACACTATGGGCTTCGGTGTTCGGCTCACATTTGCCAACACACATTACGGGCCTTGGTCTTCGGCCCAATGGGTCATTCTTCTTTTTGGCCCAACCTTTAATATATGACTAAATCTTGTGAATTGGTCAGTCAAAAGGTCAGAAATCATGATTACCCAAAGAAATGTTCAATCAAATAAAATACATGCATCAACTACAAATCAGCCCCGTCGCAACGCGAGAGTTATTAACACTCGTCTATATTCAAGCGAAGATTTGCATGTTACAATAAAAAAATATGATAATATGCTAGTTGAAACACTAGTTAGTGGTAGCAAAAGTGCAAAAAAATATTAATTAGTCGCATCATCTACAAGCTTATATTTTTTTACTTTTTGGATTCACGGACTCAAACTTGGTGTAGCCTGTTTAACTCAAAAATATATTGCTGAACAACATTGTGAGATACGTTTTCTTTATTTCATAAAAAATAAAACTTTTTTGTTTAAGATTCTTTGGAGGATAAGAAAATAATTTTTGTTGGTTGTGATGGATTTATGAAATATAAAAAAAGATTCGATTAGTAAGAGAATAAAATATATGAAAAGTAAAGTATTTCGCAAAAATGTTGGTTTCTTTCATTTTCACACGGACCCTACGGCATCTATTACCTAATACCATTTGAAAGTGTAAAAGTTAGTAAGGGCCAAGAGATTAATGTTGTAAATTTAGTTCAATTATAGGTTCAATTTATATCGGGTAATAGAGTTGAAAGTACGGAGAATACATTCATATGTCATTGAGCACTTTCATTTTGATAGTTGTAAAAGGAATTTAAGTCGCTGATGAAGTTCGATGAGTTCACATTATGAACTGAACATTATTGGTCAGTCTGATGGCTTCAGCTTTGTACTCTCTGAAAGCATTTCCAATGTTAGCACTATATGTACTTTTTGCACTAAAATAATGTCAAAAGTACCACAAAATGTCTCCAATGTTAGCACTTTCTTTAGGCATTATCTTACTACAATGAATAGTGTAGCTCAAAAAACACTAAATACAACACTATTCATTGCATTAAAATCTTAAAACTTTTATTTTCAACCCTACACTTTACTTTTCCTTTCCATTATTATCCTTCTCATGAAATTCAAGTTTATAGACGAATATGTATGTTGTTATATAAGGCAAATTCCAAGAGTATGACATAGTCATTGTGTTGGTTAATAATATAATAGTTCTCATTTTTATTTGGAAGTAAAGAACCAAGAGCAAATATGTAACATCCTAAGTTTGTATAGAAAACAATAGCGGATTTATCTACTTTGCTATTGGATACGTCAAGTATTTTAGTGGAATAAATAGAAAAGTCTTACTTTGACGAAATCAATAATGTACATAGTTGGGACTTGTTATGCAATAAGGAATAACTAGCTTGGATTGAGTTTGCAATACATTCCACTACTAGGGACTAAATATGTCAATTTGCCAAACTTAGTGTAATTGACTAAAATACCCTTGAGGCTTATATCAAAATTTGTCAGGGATAAACATTCCCTCTCTATGCCACGTTTTATCAATGAGAGAAGGAGGTGTTCATATGTTTTCTTTAATTGGAATAATTCTCTATATCAAACGAAATGTATATCAAGACATAGCAAGTTTAATCAAGATTTACAAAGGCTTAATATCGTATCAAGAATCAAGAGGCTTCAAAGAGTTTTATGTGATTATCCCTAAATCAAGGTATGTTGATAATTATATGATTAAACATGATTACAAGTATGGGGTTATGATCATTAAGTGTTTTACATGATTATATGATGAATTCAAGCTTTATGACTTATGATTATACGTATGATGAATTAGGGGTTTTAAAGGAATGATGTTAATAATCATTTTATGTTGTAATTAAGTTGAAAATCAAGTGGTTAATTCATGGTTAAAAGATTGGCAATAGATCATGTAATGGTTAGAAATTATGAATGTTTCTGATAATTAAAGGGGTGTTTGGCTAGGGCTTAATACGGTGCCTAAACATGTGATTTTGGCTTAAGGCCTGAAGAAAAATGATCTAGACATGTTAAATAAGCTGAAATATAAGTTTGTTAAAGATTGGGATAGCTTAGTATGAGTTTTGGGTCGTTTTGGTGATGTTCAAAAATGGATCAGCAAGTTATACAGAATTTTATGCCAACTTTTGAAGGGCCGTAGAGAATAAACCGTTTATCGGATTGACTTGAGGTTAGGACCAAATTTTAGCTCTCTAAGTCTACTTTCAAATGTAGGTGGTTTCAGGTCCTAACTCCAAGTTTAAGTGTGTTAAATCCTCAATTTACAGCAGATTGTCCTAAAATTCAACAAACATCCCTTTTGCAAAAGTTGATGAATATGATGTAGATTATGTGCGCGGACATTATAGCAAGTTCTAATGACTATAGAATGATATGTTTATGTTTTTAGGTAATCTCGAAAGTCAAGGAATGCCCGAGGAATGCGTAAGCCAACCAAGGTGAGTAACGGATTTTCAGTTAACATGTTTAGTAGATTAAACGTGTTTAATATATATATGCTTTGTCATATCTCAAGAATTATGCAAGTCAAGTATTCATGTGACCTTAGTGGTCAAATATGCAAGTCAAGTATCATGTTGACCCGTGTCGTCATATTAGCATCATTTTGACCCATGTGATCATATTTAGTATATGTTGACCGTTGGGTCATATTTAGTATTATGTTGACCCATTGGGTCTTATTCAGTATATGTTGACCGTTGGGTCATATTTTGTATTTTATTGACCCGTTGGGTCTTATTCAGTATATGTTGACCGTTGGGTCATATTTATTATTATGTTGACCTGTGGGGTCCTATTTAGTATATGTTGATCGTTGGGTCATATTTAGTATTATGTTGACCCGTTAGGTCTTATTCAGTATATGTTGACCGTTAGGTCATATTTAGTATTATGTTGCCCGTTGGGTCTTATTCAGTATATGTTGATCATTGGGTCATATTTAGTATTATGTTAACCTGTTGGGTCCTATTCAGTATATGTTGATCGTTGGGTCATATTTAGTATTATTTTGACCCGTTGGGTCTTATTCAGTGTATGTTAACCGTTGGGTCATATTTAGTATTATGGCGAACTGTTGGTTCATATTCAATATATGTTGACCATTGGGTAATATTCAGTATTGCGACCCGTTGGGTCATATTCAGCTTAGACTTAATTTATATATGAATATTACGTGTGAACAATTCCGAACTCTAAACAGTTTAGTAATAAACTTAGTCTTAGTCAATCATGTGTGGAATAATAATGCTTTAGGCATATTAATCAGTCCCGAATGGGGATAAATGCTTTATGCTTTGAGTTAGGCGCACTCAATCAGTTATGCACTTAGTCAGTATGTGCTTTACGCACTCAGCCAGTATGTGCTTTACGCACTCAGCTAGTATTTGCTTTACGCACTCAGCCAGTATGTGCTTTACGTACTCAGCCAGTATGTGCTTTACGCACTCAGCTAGTATTTGCTTTACGCACTCAGCCAGTATGTGCTTTACATAATCAGCCAGTATGTGCTTTACGCACTCAGCTAGTATGTGCTTTACGTGCTCAGTACTGTGCTTATGCACTCAGCTAATGTTTTATATGCACTCAGCCAGTGTTTTATATGTACTCAGCCAGTATATTATCTTATGCACTCAATGTAGTCCGTAAGTATTCTGCTTTATGTAGCTCATGCACTCAATCAATATCATGCTTATGTACTTATAGTAATATGTTTAGGTAGTCGAAATAGTACGATATGTACTTATTTACTATCATGCTTTATGCATGCAGTTTAAGACATAGCTTTAATATTAGTTAAACTGCTAGTATTAGAATTCAGCTTTACAAAAAAGTATGATATGTAGCTTTCATACAGTTTATGATTACTGGATTATTATTAGTTAGAAATCAGTTTATAGATAGCTTTATTACTCAGTAGCCAGTTTAGAAATATGAAGTTAGGTGCATCGCACGTTGATATGTTTATGAGTACATATAATATGATTATTAGGTTTGTAGCTATTTGGCTCATGTTTATCAGCTAAGCAGTTCATGTTTTGCGATGCATATATGTTCATGTGATTAGTTGTATATACCAGATCATGTGAATCATGTATAGTCATGTAGTGCATAGCATGTTTTTAGATTTCAGATAAGGATTTAGATTATGAATCAGATTTAGATCGTGAATCAGATATCCACGATATAGAAAGCATATAGAATTTCTATGCATTATCAGTGTAGTTAGCATTCAGAACGAATTATGTGCAGTAGATGATACGTTTTAGTTCAGTGACTTGGGGTAGATTGTGATAACGATGAGTTCATGATTATATGGTGTGACTATTATGACGCCTGATCAACGTTATAATATTCACATGATATGGCATGAAGTTATCGAGATCATGAGATATCTCGGGAAGTTTACACATGTGTTAAATGTTTATATGTTGCATTATAATTATGTATTTTAGTATGTTCAGAATTAATAAGTATGTTCAGAATTGAATTAGTATTCAGGAATATTATGGTATAGAAATGAATCAAAATCATGTTTAGCAAATTAGAATGCCTTGAAAGTAGTAATGCATGATTAAAAATGCCATGATAGCAGGATGACAGTTGTAGCCAGAATGAATTAGAGCTAGTTATAACGTGTATTATGACATGACTAGTAGTGATATAGTCGGTCAGTAAGCGAAACAGAGTTAGAATGCACAAGGTTAAGTGCATTATTAGACCATGCTTAGTATCCCGGTATATGATAGAAATCAAAAATCATGTGTAGTACTTGTTAGACAGTCAAATGATAGAAATAAAGCAGCATGAATCATGATTAGAATTAGAATATCAGAAATAGAATATCATGTTAAGAAGTGCAGAATGTCAGAATCAGACTTAGCATGCATAGTATGCTATGATCAGTAGTCATATTATTACACCAGTATGCGATTAGTAACAGAATGCATGAACATAAGTATATAGTTAGCAGCAGATTAACATGATAGCAGAACATGCATCTAAGCTGATAGTTTTATTGATGAATCGAGGTAGAGCATGATGGGAATAAAGACATGTTTAAGTGATGGTATTCATCCATAGAAGTTGCAAGGAGGGAGAAGGTGTAGGTGGTTCCGGTTGGTTATTCAAGTTTTGGTGCTTGTGGTGTAATTCTTTGGTGTTCTTGGTACAATTCTTTGGTGTTCTTGGTGTGGTGTTCTTGTTCTTGTATTCATCTTAATCTTCTTAAGTATTCCATGTCCCTTGTTTTATCTTTGTATTCCATGATTCACATATGAAGTTTTCATAAAAACCTAAAACATTGTAAAGAAAACATGCGTTCTTAATCTTGTTAAATTATAGGGCTTAATCTTGTTAAAATGGTGTAATAACATTTTATGAAACCCTAGATATCATTAATCGTGTAATTAATAAGTAACTACAAGATTAGAAACCTTAGGGTTTGTTTTGATTGGTGAAAGTTAGGGTTTTTATGTTTAAAATTTCTGGGCATAATTTTGGTCATGTTCAACGGGGTGTATCTTGGTGATAAAAATGAGTTTTGACATGATTCTTGAGCCTAAAGTTAAATTCAAAGAGTCTAGTTTCTGAAAATCCGGGCTCATGTCAATTGGAGGTCGGGAAGGTCGATTTTTAGATTTTATAAGATTAAGTGTCGAATCTGAAATTTCTATCCGAAAAATTCAGTAGTAGTATTTGATTTTTAATTCTCAAACCGTAAGGAGTTAGCCTGTAAAATTTGATTTGGTAAATCTTCGTGATATTAGCTACATCCATGATTTTTTTTAGAATTTTATGAGTTGTCTAAGTAGAGTTTTTACGTGTCAACTTTTCAAAGGTTCTGTCAGATCAATTTCGGGATCAGTTTTGGTAGCAAGGGTAAAACGGGTATGTAAACTTGGAAATAAAATCAACCAAAAATCAGGAATATATTAGACATATATGGGAACCTCTGTAATTTTTGGTATATTTTTAGAAGGTGTTTTTATAGGTCTTTGAAGCTTGGAAACTTACCTTAAAAACTGGACAGATTCTGAAAATTTAGGAAACCCTAATTAGGTCACCTAAACTCTATATATGGTAAGATCAAGTGATAAAACTTATAAAATAAGATAGATAATGACATGTAATCATGTGTTCTTGTAGATTCAGTGAAAAGGTTGTGATCTTTTGTCTTCGTGTTCGTTCTCTCCTTTGCTTGTTCGTTAAGGTACAAATATTCCGTCCTTTTAGTAAGGACACCTCATGACTTGACTCTTATTTGTTTTAGCTACTTTGATTCGTTTGATATTCCGTCTGATTTTCTATCCGTACTCATGACTCATTGATATTCGTTGATATTCCGTTTGATTTGATATTCGCACTCATGATTCCTTTGATCTTTGTTTGAATATGATATTAGATCCGTTATCTTGAATGAATTATTGGTAACTTGTTCAGTTTGCTATAAATCTTTGCCCGAGCTATTTGAACTAGTCATGGAGGTACCATGACCATGTCATTGATGCACCAATGGCATGACACTATCTGTGGCGGTGTGGTTAGTCCACGGCGTTCCCTTTTGAATGATGGCCTTTGATTATTATTAGCTTACATATGTATGTATACTCGTCATTGTACTTGTGTATATGGATATGACTTTGTTTTACAAGGAGCGTATGGATGCATCTTAGGTACTTTGTTCTGTTCAGTTCAGGTGAATGGTTGTGTGTGTGCTATACACCCCATATCACATTTGGTACATCAGGGAATGCATACATGTGTACATTTGATTATGTGACTATTTGATTATATCTGTTTAGGGTCTATTCATGTATCATGTTTAGACATTTATCTGAGCTCGTGGGCATTCCTTTGTTGTTTTTGATTCTTATTCATTCGATTCGTATTTCGTATGATATTTGTTTAGCAGGTTCTCGTGATTCGTTTCATTCATTCTTTTGTCTTTTTCCCTCGTTATTATTATATCTGTTCACTAAGCGTTAGCTCAACCGTGTTTTCTTTTTCTGCGGCAGGTAATAAGCGGGAAGCTGGGATTTGAGTGTTGAGAGTAGGAAGCTCTTAGAGGACCGACCCTTGATAGATTCCCTTGTTTGGATTTATGTTTAAGACTTATTTCGTTGGAATATCTCTTTTCATTTAGTCTTTGTTGGAATTTAATACTTTTAGAAGTCTTTTTGTTTCATGACTTAGTATTTTTATTTAATAAAGTCTTCCGCTTGCGTTTATATGTTCTGATATGACACCATAATGTGACTCTTGGTCTCTTTATCAGAGCGGGATGTTACAATTATGGTATCAGAGCCAGGTTGAGCCCTGTAGAACCTAGGTTATGACCTGTGAGGATTGGGTAGACATTAGGCTTCCTTTTGATATGATCGCTTCCTTTCGTATTTTGATCTTAACTCTAAATTGTCTTCGCTGTTTCATTTGTTGATTACTAAGATGGTCGGCACACGTCAATCTACCCCCGAATTTTCGGGTCCTGCTTTTGAGGCGGCAGTGCAGCGAGCAGTTGATGCATTGTTACCTGGTCTCACTACTCGGCTCACCAATGAGATCCGTCAGAATGGCACTGGGGGAAGTGGTGACCAACCTCCCACCATCCACACTTGGTTGGAAAGGTTTGGGAAACAGAAGCCTCGATCTTTTAGCTCCGCAACCACTCTAGTTGATGCTGAAAACTGGATTGCTCACATTGAGAAGATATTCGAGGTTTTGGGATGTGCTGATGAATTCAAGGCTAGGTTGGCAAGTTACAAGTTTGAAGGAGATGCTCTCAATTGGTGGAAGGCTTTTAAACAAGCCAAAGGAGGTGAGACGTATGTGGCTACCTTGTCATGGAAGGATTTCCGTGACATCTTCTTTTTGCAGTACTTTCCCAGGTCTGAGCAACAAAAGTATGAGAGGGAGTACCACACGATTCGTCAGAGAGATGGAGAGACCAGTGGTGAGCTTATGAAGAGGTTCCTCAGGTTGGCAGGTTTCGTGGGTAAGAAGGCAGGTCCTCCGGAGGAACAGGCCAAGCATTTCAAGTGGGCACTTTGTGATTGGATTCTAGATGGAATCGTGAACACGGAATTTACTGATGTGGCTCAAGTGGCCAATGCTGCTAGGAACATGGAGATTCTCCGTGAGAGGTCAAGTCAGAATAACAAGAGGAACCGTGATGGGGACCGTATTCGACCGACAACTCAGGATAGCAATCAGAGGGGTTATGATCAGAAGGGTTATGACGGTCGCAGTTATGACAGGCAAGGTGGCAACAGTGATCAGAAGTCACGACATAACCGAGGTCAGCAGTACAACCGTTCTTCTGGGTCTTCAGGTCAGAAAATATACTTGGATGATGCCTCCTCTCCTCTATGTGACATATGTGGGAAACTTCATTCGGGCAAGGCATGTCATAGGGTTACTGGAGCTTGTTTCATTTGTGATTCGACTAGGCATGTGGCCAGGGATTGCCTAAGAATGGTGGAAACGGTGATAGAGGAAATGGGAACAACAAGCAACCTGCTGCTAAGGGGCAAGTGTTTTCTTTGACCAAGGATCAGGCGGCTAACTCTTCATGTACCGTTTCAGGAAACTCTCTTTTGTATGTTGTGTATTTTTTGTCTTATTTGAACGGGTGCAACACATTTGTGGTTTCGGTTTTCATTTGCTAAACACATTAGCATCTCCCCTACGCTACTTAATTATACATTATCGATATCTGCGCCTATGAAAAGTCTGGTGATCGTTGATCACGAATATCAGAACTGTCCGCTTCGATTTGGTGATAAGATTCGTTCTGCTAATCTATTTCCTCTTGATTATGAATGATTTTGATTTTAAAATTATGGGCCTGATTGGGTTTGACTGACATCGCGGCCACTATTTTTGTCATACCAATCGTGTCATCTTTGGTAATCTGAATAACCCTGAATTCATCTACCTATTTCAATTTTGATTTCAATTTCGAGGACAAAATTTTCTTTTTAGAGGGGAAGAGTTGTAAAACCCAAAAATTTGGTTTACATTTTTATTTCATCATTTTGAATATAACCTAAGTTTGAATAATAAGTCTTTAACATTAAAAACCTTAGGTTATAATAATTTGTGTATTATAAATACATAACATAAGGTATTTTAAAATATATATATTTATATTATTATATATTTTATATATTAATTTGATTCTAAGTATATATGGCCACCTCCCCTCTTTTTATTGTATGATATCTTTATTTTTTTACCAAACTAATTTAAGTAGTAAGTGTAAAAGGATTAGGCAATTCTTTTGATGTAAATTTTCTAATAGAATAGGAAATTTTGTCCCCCTTTCCTCTCTATATATATGGCCGGCTCTATCCCATCCCCCTTATCATTCTCTCTCAAAACTTTTACTCCAAAACTTGTATTCATCCATAGAATTTGCAAGAAGAAGAAGGTGGTGTAGTAATTGGTGATTCCGGTAGTGTTTTTCAAGCCTTGGTGTTTTGGTGTGATTCTTGGCTTTAGTTCTTTGGTGTTCTTGTTCTTGTAATCCAATCCATTCTTGATTCTCTAAGGTATTCCATGTTCTTTTGAATTTATTCTTTGTGTCACCATGATTACACATAAATTTTGCATAAAATCATAAAATCATAAAAGGAAAACATGTGTAATAATCTTGTTAAAACTCTATATGATTAATCTGATAATTTTGGCAAATTGTGAAATAACATGTTATGAAACCCTAGATATCATTAATGGTGTAATTAATAAGAAACTACAAGATTAGATACCTTATGGTTTGTTTTGATTGGTGAAAGTTAGGGTTTTTATGTTTAAAATTTCTGGGCAGAATTTTGGTCATGTTCAACGGGGTGTATCTTGGTGATAAAAAACGAGTTTTGATATGATGCTTGAGACTAAAGTTAAATTCAAAGAGTCTAGTTTCTGGAAAATCCTTGATCATGTCAATTGGAGGTCGGGAAGGTCTATTTTTAGAATTTATAAGATTAAGTGTCGAATTTGGAATTTCTATCCGAAAAATTCAGTAGTAGTATTTGATTTTTAATTCTCAAACCGTAAGGAGTTAGCCTATAAGAATTGATTTGGTAAACCTTCGTGATATTAGCTACATCCATGATTTTTTCAAAATTTTCTGAGTTGTCTAAGTAGGGTTTTTACGCGTCAACTTTTCGAAGGTTCTGTCAGATCAATTTCGGGGTCAGTTTTGGTAACAAGGGTAAAAGGGGTATGTAAACTTGGAAATAAAAATAACCAAAAATCAGGGATAAATTAGACATATATGGGAACCTCTGTAATTTTTGGTATATTTTTTAAAGGTGTTTTTATGGGTCTTTTAAGCTTGGAAACTTACCTTAAAAATTAGACAGATTCTAAAAATTTAGGAAACCCTAATTAGGTCACCTAAACTCTATATATGGTAAGATCAAGTGATAAAACTTATAAAATAAGATAGATAATGACATGTAATCATGGGTTCTTGTAGATTCAGTGAAAAGGTTGTGATCTTTTGTCTTCGTGTTCGTTCTCTCCTTTGCTTGTTCGTTAAGGTACATATATTCCGTCCTTTTAGTAAGGACACCTCATGACTTGACTCTTATTTATTTTAGCTACTTTGATTCGTTTGATATTCCGTCTGATTTGCTATCCGTACTCATGACTCATTGATATTCGTTGATCTCATGATTCTTTTGATCTTTGTTTGAATATGATATTAGATCCGTTATCTTGAATGAATTATTGGTAACTTGTTCAGTTTGCTATAAATCTTTGCCCAAGCTATTTAAACTAGTCATGGAGGTACCATGACCATGTCATAGATGCACCAATGGCATGACACTATCTGTGGTGGTGTGGTTAGTCTATGGCGTTCCCTTTTGAATGATGGCCTTTGATTATTATTAGCTTACATATGTATGTATACTCGTCATTGTACTTGTGTATATGGATATGACTTTGTTTTGCAGGGAGCGTATGGATGCATCCTAGGTACTTTGTTCCGTTCAGTTCAGGTGAATGGTTGTGTGTGTGCTATACACCCCATATCACATTTGGTACATCAGGAGTTGCAAATCCTGTGTACAACTGATTATGTGACTATTTGATTATATCTGTTTAGGGTCTATTCATGTATCATGTTTAGACATTTATCTGAGCTCGTGGGCATTCCTTTGTTGTTCTTGATTCTTATTCATTCGATTCGTATTTCGTATGATATTTGTTTAGCAGGTTCTCGTGATTCGTTTCATTCATTCTTTTGTCTTTTTCCCTCATTATTATTATATCTGTTCACTAAGCGTTAGCTCAGCCATGTTTTCTTTTCCTGCGGCAGGTAATAAGCGGGAAGCTGGGATTTGAGTGTTGAGAGTAGGAAGCTCTTAGAGGACCGACCCTTGATAGATTCCCTTGTTTGGATTTATGTTTAAGACTTATTTCGTTGGAAGATCTCTTTTCATTTAGTCTTTGTTGGAATTTAATACTTTTGGAAGTCTTTTTGTTTCATGACTTAGTATTTTTATTTAATAAAGTCTTCCGCTTGCGTTTATATGTTCTGATATGACCCCATAATGTGACTCTTGGTCTATTTATCGGAGCGGGATGTTACAATTTTAGTATGTTCAGAATTAATAAGTATGTTCAGAATTGAATTAGTATTCAGGAGTATTATGGTATAGAAATTAATCGAAATCATGTTTATCAAATTCGAACGCCTTAAAAGTAGTAATGCATGATTAAAAATTCCATGACAGCACTATAGCCAGACTATGCTCAATAGCAAATTAGAATGAATCTGAGCTAGTTATAGCGTATATCATGACATGACCAGTAGCGAAATAGTCGCTCAGTAAGCGAAATAGAGTTAGAATGCACAAGGCTAAGTGCATTATTAGACTATGCTCATTATCCTCGTATATGATAGAAATCAGAAATCATGTGTAGTACATGTTAGACAGTCAAATGACAGAAATAAAGCAGCATGAATCATGATTAGAACTAGAATATCATAAACAAAATATCATGTTAAGAAGTGCAGAATGTCATAATCAAACTTAGCATTCATAGTATGCTATAATCAGTAGTCATGTTATCGCACCAATATGCGATTAGTAACAGAATGCATGAACATAAGTATATAGTTAAAAGCAGATTAACATGATAGGAGAACATGAATCTAAGCTGATAGTTTTATTGATGAATCGAGGTAGAGCATGATAGGAATAAAGACATGTTTAAGTGATTCGAGTATTATGACGTCTGGCCAACATGGTAATAGTCACATCATGTAATATGGATTTATTGGGATCATATAATGTCTTAAGGAAATTTATACAACATTAAGCGTAGATGAGACATAATCTTAACAGACTAGAGTCATGATTCAGTTAAATTTAGAATCAGAAATCATACGACCATGAATGGTATAAGCGGATAGAAATTTATAAGTCTCATATATTACAGTCCCATATTTTGGTTATTATATAATAGCTAGAATAACTCAAATTTTAGTAAGGTCTAGTATAGCATCAATAATATAGATTAGCATAACAAAACAGTTCAGATTCAGAGTTAAGAAAAGCAACATCATAATGGCATAGCAAAATTAGTGAGCAGTTCAGATATGGTCTTTAGAACATGGACGATTTATGAACAGATAGACAGATCTAGTACTTACTAGCAGATATAGAAAGGTTAATGAACCTACCAAAACAGAAAATAGTTTAGAATGCCTTATTTATAAGGTTTGTAACACATAGTGACATTTGGTAATCTCCCAGAACTATATGTTAAGGTTTCAGAATGAGTCGTGCCACGTAATCTTAGAAAGTATAATGACAAGTCTTATGATTAGATAGAATAGTTAGAATTAGAAATGAATTTCATAAATACAACATAAGTGGCGGAGACTTAGTCAGACAGAACATTACTCAGTATAGTCACCCCAAGTATAATTCGTGAGGACACGAACAATCCAAGCAGGGGAGAGTTGTAACATCCCAAGTTTTTACAGAAAACAATAGAGGATTTATCTATTTTGCTATTGGACACGTCAAGTATTTTAGTGGAATATATAGAAAAGTCCTACTTTGACGAAATCAATAACGTACTTAGTTCGGACTTGTTATGCAATAAGGAATAACTAGCTTGGATTGAGTTTGCAATACATTCCATTACTAGGGACTAAATATGTCAATTTGCCAAACTTAGTGTAATTAACTAAAATACCCTTAAGGCTTATATCAAAATTTGTCAGGGATAAACATTCCCTCTCTATGCCACGTATTATCAATAAGAGCAGGAGGTGTTCATATGGTTTCTTCAATTGGAATATTTCTCTATATCAAACATAATTTATATCAAGGCTTAGCAAGATTAATCAAGATTTACAAAGGCTTAATATGGTATCAAGAATCAAGAGGCTTCAAAGAGTTTTATGTGATTATCCCTAAATCAAGGTATGCTGATAATTATATGTTTAAACATGATTACAAGTATGGGGTTATGATTATTAAGTGTTTTACATGATTATATGATGAATTCAAGCTTTATGACTTATGATTATGCGTATGATGAATTAGGGGTTTTAAAAGAATGATGTTAATAATCATGTTATGTTGTAATTTAGTTGAAAATCAAGTGGTTAATTCATGATTAAAAGATTGGCAAGAGATCATGTAATGGTTAGAAATTATGAATGTTTATGATAATTAAAGGGGTGTTTAGCTAGGGCTTAATACGGTGCCTAAACATGTGATTTTTGCTTAAGGACTGAAGAAAAATGATCTAGACATGTTAAATAAGCTGAGATATAAGTTTGTTAAAGATTGGGATAGCTTAGTATGAGTTTTGGGTCGTTTTGGTGATGTTTAAAAACGGATCAGCAAGTTGTGCAGAATTTTATGCCAACTTTGAAGGGCCGTAGAGAATAAACCGTTTATCGGATTGACTTGAGGTCAAGACCAAATTTTAGCTCTCTGAGTCTACTTTCAAATGCAAGTGGTTTCAGGTCCTAACTCCAAGTTTAAGTATGTTAAATCCTCAATTTACAGCAGACTATCCTAAAATTCAGCAAATAGCCCCTTTGCAAAAGTTGATGAATATGATGTAAATTATGTGCGCGGACGTTATAGCAAGTTCTAATGACTATAGAATGATATGTTTATGTTTTTAAGTAATCTCGTAAGTCAAGGAATACCTGAGGAATGCGTAAGCCAACCGAGGAGAGTAACGGATTTTCGGTTAACTTGTTTAGTAGATTAAACATGTTTAATATATATATATATGCTTTGTCATATCTCAAGAAATATGCAAGTCAAGTATTGACGTAACCTTAGTGGTTAAATATGCAGTATATGTTGACCGTTGGGTCATATTTAGTATTATATTGACCTGTTGGGTCTTATTCAGTGTATGTTGATTGTTGGGTCATATTTAGTATTATGGTGAACCGTTGGTTCATATTCAATATATGTTGACCATTGGGTAATATTCAGTATGGTGACCCGTTGGGTCATATTCAGCTTAGCCTTAATTTGTATATGAATATTACGTGTGAACAATTCCGAACTCAGAACAATTTAGTAATAAACTTAGTCTCAGTCAATCCTGTGTGGAATAATAGTGTTTTAAGCACATTAATCAGTCTCGAATGGGGATAAATGCTTTATGCTTTTAGGCGCACTCAATCAGTTATGCACTTAGTTGATTATTAAAAGTTTGAATATTCACTTGAGCGTATAGCTCAGCACGCGTTTCCTTTTCCTCGCAAGGTACTAAGCGGGAAGCTGGGATATGAGTGTTGAGAGTAGGAGCTTTTAGAGGACCCAACATTTAGAAGAACCCTTTTTATTTGGATTTATGATTTAAGACCTTTCCTTTTGAAGATTTCCTTCATTCTAGACTTGTTTGAATCATTAATACTGTTGAAGAGTCATTTTATTTATGACTTGGTATTTTGATTAATAAAGTCTTTCGCTTGCGTTTATATGTTCTGATATGACACCATAATGTGACTCTTGGTCTCTTTATCGGAGCAGGATGTCACAACCTAGTTGTCATAGATGATTACAGTAGATTTACATCGGTGTTTTTTCATTCTAGCTACTAAAGAGAGACTAGTGCGGCATACTTAAGACACCTTTAAACTGAGATAGAAAATATAGTAGATCACAAGGTTAAGGTGATTCGATGTGATAATGGAACTGAGTTCAAGAACAGAGAAATGAATCAGTTTTGTGAGATGAAGGGTATTTTGAGACAATTTAGTATAGCTAGAACTCCTCAACAAAATAGAGTTACTGAGAGATGACATTTGACACTAATTGAGCTGCTAGATATGCTAGTTTGATATCTAATTGCCAACTAATTTTTGGGCAAATCAGTTAATACTGCTTGCTAAGTTGCAAAATAGAGTGTAGTATGTTACACAGCCTCATAACAAGGACCCTATATAAACTTTTTTCATGTAGAACACCAACTTTAAGTTTATGAGACCATTGGGTGTCCTTTACCCATTCTCAATACCATAGATCACTATCAAATTCTGATGGTACAAGGCTGATGAGGTTTCTATTGTTGGATATACTCTTTGAATATAAAGACTTAAGAGTATTCAAAATATTAGAACCAAGGATAGTGGAAGAAATACTTGCATATTAGGTTTAGTAGAGTTACACTAAAGTTGTAGGTATGTGGACCAGATTGACTAATTAATAATGATGCACTACACAAGAACAAGAAATATGAGCAAATTGTTACAGGTACACAGTCTAATGATTTTTTACAGGTACAAAAGCTAGTTGATAATGCAGTCAAGCTAGAAAAGAGCAACAGCCACCTGACAAACGATTACATTTTCTACAATTATGGATCTCTTCATTGATTCATCATTTTCTCAAAATCCAAAGAGTTCTTATGATGATGAATCCAAACCTTCAAGTGATGATGGAAAGAAGGTTGATGAAGATCCAAGAAAAGATAGTGAATATAAAGATCAAGAGAAGGAAGATAATGTCAACAACACAAACAATGTTAATACTGTTAGTTCAACTGTTAATGTTGCTGGCACAATTGAGGCTAATGCTGTTGGTGGAAAAACAAGCATTGAACTTTCATTTGATCCAAATATGCCTGCTTTGGATGATGATAGCATATTTGACTTTTTAAGAGATGATGAAGATGATGGTGTAGAGACTGACATGAACAATTTGGATACAACAATCCAAGTTAGTCCTATTCCAACTACAAGAATTCATAAAGATCATCCTCTTGATCAAGTGATTAGAGATTTACAATCAGCTACACAAACGAGAAAGATGTGAAATGATTTGAAGGAACATGGGTTTGTTAGTACTATTCAACAAAGAACAAACCATAAAGACCTTCAAAACTGCTTGTTTACTTGCTTTTTATAACAGGAAGAACCCAAAAAGGTAATTCATGCATTGAAGGATCCAATCTGGATAGAGGCTATGCATGAAGAGCTTCTACAATTCAAGTTACAAGAAGTTTGGACTTTAATGGATTTACCAAATGGAAAAAGGGCTATAGGCTCTAAATGGGTTTTTAGGAATAAAAAGGATGAAAGGGGAATCGTGGTAAGAAATAAAGCAAGATTGGTTGCTCAAGGGTACACATAAGAAGAAGGGATTGACTATAATGAAGTCTTTGCCCCTGTTGCAAGAATTGAAGCAATTAGGCTATTTTTAGCTTATGCTTCATTTAAAGATTTTGTGGTGTATCAAATGGATGTAAAAAGTGCTTTTCTCTATGGGAAGATTAAAGAAGAGGTGTATGTATGTCAACCACCAGGATTTGAAGATCCAGACTTTCCTGATAGAGTATACAAGGTTGAAAAGCACTGTATGGACTACATCAAGCTCCTAGACCTTGGTATAAAACCTTGTCAACATATCTGTTGGACAATGGGTCTCAAAGAGGGAAAATTAACAAGACCTTATTCATCAAAAGGCACAAAGGTGATATTCTGCTGGTCCAAGTTTATGTGGAGGATATCATCTTTGGTTCAACAAAGAATGAGTTATGCTTTGCATTTGAGAAGTTGATGCATGAGAAATATCAGATGAGTTCTATGGGAGAACTTACATTCTTCTTGGGATTACAAGTGAAGCAGAAGAAGGATGGCATATTTATTAGTCAAAATAAATATTTTGAAGAAATTTTAATGAAATTTAGGTTTACAGAAGTCAAGACTGCAAGCACACTAATGGAAACTCAAAAGCCTCTGCTCAAGGATGAAGATGGTGAAGAAGTGGATGTTTATATGTATAGGTCAATGATTGGTTCATTGATGTATCTGTTAGGATTAAAAGACTTCTTAATGATCTTAGATTTACTACTATTAAGTTAATGTTGCTGGTGTATAAGTTACTACTGCTAGTGTTCAGAGTTAATGCTGCTGGTACAAAGTTACAACTGTTGAAAGATTACAACTACTGAAAGGATAAAGGCTGCTCAGAGATTGCTTAAAGATCAAGGTTACTTATTTGATAAGGATTGTTATTTATAGAATAGATCTTTAAGAATATTCTAAGTTTTTGTAATATATTATAAATTGACTAGACTCCTTGGTGTATAAAAGGAGGTCCTAGGATATAGAGTTCTAAGTATAAAAAACGAGTCATTCATAGAATTGCCATAGCTTCAAGGTTTTGTAACCCTAATACTAGTTAGAGTATTCGTATTAATATATTGAAGCTTTTTTTTGTTAATCTGTGTATTCATTAGAATTATTGTTTCATTGAAGAATTCTTCTTATATTAAATATTAGATTCCGCATAATCTTTAGTATTATCAAACAAAGTTTCTATCATAGTTGTGTAGGATTTATCTTGCATAACTAAACCTTACACAAGCTAAGGAATTCAAGATCCATTGAAGTGTGGTCAACAAGTGGTATCAGAGCTTGTTGCTTTAAGAAACTTTGCTAAGAAGACATGGATTAAGACTCAGTACATATGGTGGTTGCATCAAAAGTGCCTATGCTCAAACCATGTGAGTATGAACTTTGGAGGATGAGGATGGAACAATACCTCCAGATGGTTGATTATTCTCTATGCTAAGTCATAGAGAATGGTAATGCACCTCCAATAACAAAAATTGTTGAAGGTGTTGATGTAACACCCCCAAAAATCATACAACGCAGCGGAATACCACATGGGGTGCTACTTCATAATACACAGCGCTAGATACAAGAGAACGACCTCTAAATGTGTCGTTTGTAAAACAATCTCGTTGATTTTCTGGCATAATTTATTTGTGGTCTAGTTAATGCTACTAGGCATAAAACTTACTACTGCTGGGTTACTACTGCTAGTTCTAAGTTAATGATGTTGAGGGTATTTTCATAAATACTTCGATTAAGGGTTTCAATCAATCATTTAATTGATTTCAGTCTTTCAAATACTCTCTAACTAAAAACCCTAACTCAAGTTTATCATCCATTATCAATACCCAACACAAATGGCGAATCTAAAGTTTGCAGATATACACAATATGGTCGCATTTTTGTTTAAACCCAAAGAAAGTGATGGGTTTGAACAAATTGCGGATTTTCTGAATGCACAGCCTATAAGATATGCTTTAACCGTTAATCCCACTATATATACTTTGTGTATCGAACAGTTCTGGTCTACTGTCAAGGCAAAATTTTAATGGCGGAAGTACAGTACATGCCCTAGTCTGATGTAAGAAGCTAATTGTCACAGAATCAGCTGCTAGAAGAGATCTCTTAACTATAAGATGCTGAAGGTATTGTTTTGTTTACCAAACTCTCCATGTTTGAAGAATTTACAGAATGGGGTATGAAAAGTTTCACAAAGCTTACTTTCTATAAGGCATTCTTTTCCTCACAATGGAAATTTCTGATTCATACTATTTTACAATGCCTAAGTTCAAAGACTACTGCAAATTCCATAATAGAAGTTGAATATGTGGCTGCTTCAAGTTGTTGTGGACAAGTGCTTTGGATTCAGAATCAACTACTTGATTATGAATACAATTTTATGCATACCAAGATCTTTATTGACAATAACAGTACTATTTGCATAATTAAAATCCTGTTTTTCATTAAAAAAAACATAGCATATAGAGATCATACGTCATTTTATTAGAGATTGCAATGAAAAGAAATTGATTCAAATAGTTGTTGATGTAAGTAGATTTCAATATTTGATTGCTAGTATTGGAATGCTAAATCTTTAAAGTCTTTTATCTCTTTATGTTTTTATAGAGTTTTGTATGAATTAGTACTGTTATTCATGTCATTAAAAGTTTCTGCTGTTAAGTATAATTAGTACTGCTGGTTATACTTAATACTGTCGAGTTACTACTGCTAGTTATACTTAATACTGCTAGGTATAATTAATACTGTGATAATTGTGAAAATTGCTATGGCTTGTATTTTCTTGATTTTTGGACTAACATTTTGCAGGAAAAGCAAATAAAAGTGTTAAATTGATGATGGAAAAGCTGTTTAGAATGGAATTGAAGTTAATGCTGGTGACTCAAAGTTAATGCTGCTAGGCATAACTTACTACTGCTGGGTGTAAGTTAATGCTGCTAGGCATAAACTTACTACTGCTGGGTGTAAGTTAATGTTGCTAGGCATAAACTTACTACTGTTGGGTTACTATTGTTGGGTGAAAGTTAATGCTGTTGAGGATATTCTCATAAATACTTCGATTAAGGGTTTCAATCAATAATTTATTCGATTTCAATCTTTCAAATACCCTCTAACTACAAACCCTAACTCAATTTTATCATCCATTATCAAAACCCAACACAAATGGCGAATCTAAAGTTTACAGATACTCACAATATGGTCGTGTTTTTGTCTAAACCCACAGAAAGTGAAGGGTTTGAACAAATTGTGGATTTTCTGAATCACAACCTATAAGATATGCATTAACAGTTAATCCCACTATATATATCTCTTGCATTGAACAATTCTGGTCTACTGGCGTGGTAAAACCTATTAATGGGGAAGTTCAGTTGCATGCCCTAGTAGATGGAAAGAAGGTTATCATCTCTGAAGCATCTGTGAGAAGAGATCTTAAACTAGAAGATGAAGAAGGTGTTGAATGTTAACCAAATTCTACGATCTTTGAACAACTTACACTGATGGGGTATGAGAAAATTTCACAAAAGCTTACTTTCTATAAGGCATTCTTCTCCCCACAATGGAAATTTCTGATTCATACTGTTCTACAATGCCTAAGTTCAAAGACTACTGCATGGAATGAGCTTAGTAGCACTATGGCATCTGCTATTATCTGCTTAGCAACAAATCAAAAGTTCAACTTTTCAAAATACATTTTTGAAAGTATGGTTAGAAACTTGGATAATTTGTCTAGAAAATTTTTAATGTATCCAAGGTTTGTACAAGTGTTTCTGGAATAACAACTTGGTGATCTGTTAACTCATAACAGAATTTATATTGTACCCTCTCACACTAAGAAGATATTTGGAAATATGAAGAGGGTATGCAAAGGTTTTTCTGGTAGAGTAACACCTTTGTTTCCAGCAATGGTGGTACAAAACCAATCTAAATTAGGTGAAGGTTCAGCAATGCCCACTGATCCCCATCATACACCCGCCATTATTGAATCATCCAATCAACCTCAAAAGACTCAAAAACCTAGAAAGCCTAAGAGAAAGGACACCCAGGTACCTCAACCTAATGGTCCTACTGAACATGTAGCAGATGAGGCTGTCCATAAAGAGTTGGGTGATAGTTTGGTGAGGGATGCAACTACTCCTTCTAGCTTAGATGCAGAGCAGGACAGTGGTAACATAACTAAGACCCGATCCAAGGCAACACCTAATGAATCTAGTTCCTTAGGAACTACTTCAGGTGGTGGTCCCAGGCGCCAAGAAACCATGGGGGATACAATTGCTCAAACTAGGTTTGAGAATGTATCTAAACTTTCCAATGATTCACTACTCACAAGAGGTAACACACTTCGAAGTGATGAGGATAGACTTAAACTTAAGGAATTGATGGAACTATGCACCAATTTACAACAACGGGTTCTTGGTTTGGAGAAGACAAAGACCACTCAACAAAATGAAATTGCTAGTTTGAAGAGGAGGGTCATGAAGCTTGGAAAGAAAAGAAGTTTAAGAACTCACAAGATAAAGAGGTTATATAAAGTTGTTTTGACAGCTAGGGTAGAATCCTTTGGAAATGAAGAAGATTTGGGTGAGGATGCATCCAAACAGGGGATGAGGATTAATGCTATTGATGCTGATGAAGACATTACCCTAGTTAGTGTTCAAGATGATTCTGATAAGGAGATGTTTGATGTGAATACTTTAGATGGTGAAGAAGTGTTTGTTGCAGGGCAAAATGAAAATGTTGTTGAAGAAATAGTTGATGCTGCTCAAGTTAGTACTGCTGTAACAACTGCTACAATAACTACTAAAGAAGTTACTTTGGCTCAAGCTCTGGCTGACCTTAAGAGCACAAAACCTAAAGCTAAAAGGATTGTTCTTCAAGGGCCAGGTGAATCTACAACAACAACAACAATTTCTTCAAAATGTCTATCATAAGACAAAGGGAAAGGAGTATTGGTAGAACCTGAGAAGCCTTTGAAAAAGTAAGATCAACTCAAGCTTGATGAAGAGATGACACTTAAATTACAAGCAGAGATTGATGAAGAGGAAAGAATTGCCAGAGCTGAAGAAGAAAAGATTGATGAAGCTAATATTGCTTGGGATGACATTTAAGCAAAAGTTGATGTTGATTACCAGTTGGCTGAAAGACTGCAAGATGAAGAACAAGAGCAATTCATAATTGAAGAAAAAGCCAAATTGTTTAAAGAACTCTTAGAGCAAAGAAGAAAACACTTTGCAGCTAAAAGAGCAGAGGAGAAGAGGAACAAACCACCAACCAAACTCAACAGAAGAAGATCATGATTAGTCACCTTAAGAATATGGAAGGATGGAAGCACAAAGACTTGAAATCTAAAGACTTTGATTCTATCAAAGAATTTTTTTGACAAAGCTTTCACAAGGGTAAACATGTTTGTAGATTTTAGAACTGAGTTGGTGGAGGGTAGTTCAAAGAGAGCAGGGGAAGAGATAGAACAAGAGAGTACTAAGAAGCAGAAGGTGGATGAGGATAAAGACACAACAGAGCTTCAAAGTCTAATGGAAGTCATTCCAAATGAAAAAGAGGTTGCAATTGATGCGTATTCTAAGTGTTGTTTCTTCTCATCGATTTCGTTAGCACTGGCTGAATAAAGTTGTTCACTTTTAATTTTATTGGATTCTACTATTTTCTGCGCATCTAGATACGACATATTAACATATTCGATACGCCGTATTGAATCAGAGTCATTAGCAGCTTCACATTCACAACTTTCTAGGTCTGATTGATCAATTGTTTTCTCCAGCCCTTTTAATAAAATTGAATCAGTCGGATCGTTCGCTAGTAATTCCTAGGCCTCTGCATTAATTGCGTCGTCCAAGTCATCAACCCTGTAGCATTCATCATCTTCAGTTGGCGATCTCTTAATTGATTGGTCCATGTCGAAGATCACTTCATCGTCCCCTACCCTTAGCGTTATCTTTTTATTAAACACGTCAATCATAGCCCGAGCAGTTGCCAAAAATGGTCTTCCTAGAATTATAGGAACTCTAGAGTCTTCGGGCATATCTAAGATAACGAAATATATTGGAAGGACGAATTTAATAACTTTTATGAGCACATTTTCAACTATTCCTCTTGGGTATTGGATTGACCTATCCGCAAGTTCCAAACTCATTCTAGTAGCTTTTGGTTCCCCCAAACTGAGTTTTTCATACATCGTGTATGGCATCAAGCTTATACTAGCTCCTAGGTCTGCTAACGCATTATTAATGTGTAATTGGCCAATGTCACAAGGAATAGTAAAACTCCCAAGGTCTTTCTCTTTTAATGGAAGCTTGTTTAAAAATACCGCTGAGCATCTTTCATTCATAGTGATCGTACAAGCTTCTTCGAGTCTGGCCCTATTTGTTAGCAATCCTTTCAAAAATTTGGCATACTTTGGCATTTGAGCGAGTGCTTCGATGAAAGGCAAATTGATGTGGAGTTGTTTTAGATTTTCCAAGATCTTTCTTTGTTGAGCCTCTTCTTTTTCTTTTCTTAATTTTCGGTAGGTGGCGTTTGTACAACACTTGATGGCTGAACAACAGGTTCGTCGGTCTTCTGGGGTTGGTCTTCAGTAAGGACTTCGTTTGATTCAACCGGTTCGTCGTGATTTATTACTAGAGGTTGTTTGGTATGTATATTGGTGTCATTATCATGGAAATCTTGAGTCGTTGTTTTTCCACCTCTAGTAGTTACTCCCTTAACTTCCAGATTTGATTTTGGAGTATTATCGATCACTCTCAATAATCCTTGTACCTCGAACCTGAGCTCGCTTAATGAATTATTACTTTCTTTAAATACGAGCTCGTTTGTTGTTCTGAATTCATAGATGAATGCTCTCATCTCCTCTTGTTCACGTTTTCCTTCGTCAATAAATTTGCTTAGCATTTCTTCCATCGTTAATCTCCTTTCCGGGTAAGTAAAATGATATGGACGGAGTCCGGAGGCTTTTTCCAAAAAATAAGACATAATTCAAAGTAAAGCTATTCTAGAGAAATATACATGCAAAGATTTCTAAAATTTCATTCAATACGCCGTATACAAATAATCGAATATGTCATATTGCTGAATCAGAACAGATACGCTGTATTGGACAGAAAGTTGGATACGCTGTATTCAACGGAAATGGATACGTCGTATCGAGTTATCGACCAGAACAATGTATTATGAAAACAATTAAATACGCAAACAATTAAAGACACAAATATACAAGCAAATATACAGAATATACAGAACTATACACTAATCTAAATTACACTAATCCTAAGGGGTTAGATCTAACCTAATGTTAAAAACCAAAATATCCAATAAAAATCAAGATTAATTTTCACTCCCCGGCAACGGCGCCAAAAACTTGATGTGTCGTTGTGTGGTTGTAAATTATGATTCAAGTTTTAAATTTATATTTTGCCGACTTAACCAAAAACAACACTTTAACGGGTAGTGTACCCGGTCGGTGGGAGTTTCATGGTAAGTAGGGTGTCGATCACTAAGAGCGAGAAACACTTTCAATTTATTAATACTTTACTTTTTCTAATCTAAGTTAGTGCAATCTATGCTAAACCTATGTTAATCCTAAATCTAATGGATAAGGGGGTTTTTAGCCTGAGAGACTAGCACGGGTTTAGTGGTGACTAAAACTAATTTAAGACACTAAAACGCACGCAAGCAAATTAACAGAAGATAAAAGAGCGGTCTAGCCAAATATAAGAAAATTGTATTAACCATTATTAATCCAATCAGAACGTTGGTTTGTTTATTAGTGCAATGATTACTTATCTCGAAGCGGCATATCATTCTTAAGACTTAGGCGTTACTTCTTCCTAAGACCTAGACACGTAGAATTCTGTCACAATTAAACGCATCCGCATAAAGCATCCTTATTTGCTGATTATAATCTATCTTAGGGATTAAAGCAATGGTGATCTTGTTAAACCCTAGCTCATAGAGACTTTACCTACTTACTGCTTAACGGCTCTTTATATACTAGTAGTCCACTGTCCGAGTCCTTACCAATGGAATAAGAACGTACTCGTTGATACCAAGGTCACCTTATGGCTCAACTAAGCTCACTAAACTAAAGGCAAGGATAGGTCAATATTTGTGATCCTATGATTCTAGATATATAAATTGCAATATGGAGAGCTATCCCGGACTCTTAGCCTACACCCAAACAACACCGAAGTTGCAGCGCATTAAATATGTAGGACTAGACCCAGTTGAATGATAGGTCGCATACTTAAGCACGTAAACAAGTATAAATTGATAAACATAAACAAGCAATCAACGATAAATTAAGAAATCGAGATAAACAAACCAAACATTAAGATCTTCATAATAATGGCTAATACCCGAAGGTATTAGCCTTTAAACGTCATAATTAATACAAAAGTAATGATTTAGCCAAGGTAAACTAACCGAGTTAACGAATGATACCAAAAACTGAACGATTACAAGAGTACAAGCAATTACACGTTGTCTCCTATAGAATTAATTGTGTTTCTTAACCTCTTCTGCTCTTCTTCTCCTCTGAAAATCGTCTTTTGTGGTTTAGGTATCAAGAATATGATTTAGCACTCTTAAAACTTGTTTTTGAGTTTTCTATTTATTAGGTCTAGAATATGGTCAGTACGGCATATCCAAAGTCTTGGATATGTCGTATTGGGGATTTCTTAGAGTAAGGACCACGTTTGATATCTTCCAGAATATTTTATTTCCATATAGCTTGAATACGGCGTATTGGTCTTCATGGATACGGCGTATTGGATCTTGTTTCCTTTGTGGTCTTTGGTGAGTACAGGCATAGATACGCCGTATCTTCCTTGATGGATACGGCGTATTGGTTGTCAGAACAGTAATCTTCAAATATCTTCATTTAAGCTCCATTATGCGTGCCTTTTAGTTAACTTTCACCAAGTACTCCATAATTACTGCAATTCTTAAATATAAACGATTAAGTAACAATTCTTTGCAATAATTATACAAAATGGGTTAATTACATAAGATAAATGATGTTATAAAATACACGTTATTTGATGTCATCAGTCTTTAAGCATGCATCTTGGTCCTTAAATATGTGTCGGTCAAATCTTATCATTGGTTCCTAAACATTGTCGTGTCTTAAGCATACGTCATGATTCTTTTTATCTTGGATTTAGGTTGTTGTTATTAAAACAA
The DNA here is from genome assembly GCA_026074375.1 of Tanacetum coccineum. Taxonomy (NCBI): domain Eukaryota; kingdom Viridiplantae; phylum Streptophyta; class Magnoliopsida; order Asterales; family Asteraceae; genus Tanacetum; species Tanacetum coccineum. The sequence goes on along the minus strand of BQNB010006561.1, from coordinate 12,454 downwards.
TGATTACATGTGTTTATGTTTTAAATGTTCTTTTAAAATGTCATACTTTAGAGTGCATATACCTAAGACGTGCATGTATTGTTCCCCACTAGTGTCTTGCTATATATATAGCTACCATCTTCATTATATATATGTGCACTTTTCTAATAACTTTAATTTGTAGCACACTTTCTTAACTCGATTCCTTGGCACCCCAAACAAGAGAAAGCATACACTGAGGGGGAGCATATACAAATGTCAAAGTCATTACATTTGCAACCATTAAGACATCTACACATTTCTTGATATGTGTATTCCACCCATATAATATTGCTCCTATGTATATATTATGTTGCACGAAACTAACTCTTGATGTAGGTTAAGAGTTTGTAACAAATTTGATCCATGGATCTGCTAGAGTCAATATACAATGGGATGCAAGTATCATAGGAGTGCAATGAGCTAGGGGGTGCTCGAGTGTCAAAGTAGATAGCTTGGGATGATTAAACAGGGTTAATAGGAGCAAGAATTCACTGAGGATAATGCAAGCTCGCCTTTTTGTTTCAAGAATGGAGTGTAGTAAAAGTCTCGCCTAATGGAATAGATGGATTGGAGTGTCCACCTTTTTGTTTCCACAAAAGGGGGAGAAGAAGTGTAAACGAGTAACTTATACATTTTACTATAAGTTATAGTTTACATATTTTGTCATCATCAAAAAGGGAGAGATTGTTAGTGCAAATATTACGATATTTAATCTATACATTCTCTTTATGCTTTGGTAATGAAAAACATGTAACTTATAACACATAACGTAAAACGCTCATGTTACTCATAATCACAAATCATCAATGTGTTCATACGTCAACATCTCTCGACATCTCAAGTCTGCTTCAACAACAAATATAAGTTTGCACCCGATATAAATCACTAAAGGTATGAACAAACAAACTTTAAATTTGTTGGATGATCAAAGAAATAATTTTTGTCCTAAACTTTATATTTTTATAAATGTAACAAAACTTTTTTACAAAATTAAATTAGACAAAATATTTTTGTAATTATAAGAAATGTTTTAATTCAAATAAATAATTTAAAATCAGATTCCCCCCCTAAACATAAAAATCTACCCTGGAAAAACCTTCCCCGAAAAAGGACAAATATGGGAGCGGCCTATAAGGGGCCGACACCCTTATAGGTATCGGCGGCCTCCTTATTGATATGGGGGCCGACCAAAGAGATAAGGGGGCCGGCTATACCTTTTTGCTCCCAGTCTTGTCCTATAAATAGTGAAATGTCCCATGAATTTTTTCACCTCTTTGCACACAATTTTTTCCAGATCTAAATCCTTCTTCCAAACCCTTTTCTTTGATCACCTAACTTGTTATAAGTTTGATTAAATATGAACCAATCAACCATCCATTCAAGTGCAAGAGAAGAACTCTCGTTATCGTTAAGATATGAAGTTATGTAGTTTAGTTAGTGCATTCCTGACATGTGTTAAATTCACGATGTATAAATCGAGTCAATGTTCTGTTAGAAATCGAGAAAAGACTCGGTCACTACCAATTTGTCATATAATAGCTCGTAGTGTAATATTTGGAAACTTACCAAGCTAACCGAGTCAACATAAGACATCCTTATGTTTGACCGGCCATGCCATGGTATAAATACCCTTCTCCACACCTTGGAGAGGGTTGGTTGTTCATTTGGTTCTTTCACATAATACATTTTCTCTTCCTTTCTCTCTCTAAGTGTTTCAACCCACTTCTTTCTCTAAAATTTCTTTCTTGCTCATTTGTTAAGTGATTTAATACATTTATAATTGGTATCAGTCGCCATGGGGTGATATCGTGAGCTTGTGTGCGTTTATATCTTGTTTAGATCATTAGTTTTTGTTATTTTTAGTTTCGCGTGTTTAAAAAATAAACCTGGATTTTTGTGTTTAAAAGTGTTAAAGTTTATGTTTTAAAGCAAGATCTAGGCCTAATATAACTAGTTGTGCAAGAAAATTCAAGGTAAAACATCAAAAGGGTGAGTTTTTGGTGATTTTTGTTGGAAAAGTCCGTTTTGTTTGATGCAAACGAAATATGTTTTGAAGGTAGCGAAATATGTTATGAAGCGATCTATTAAAATTTTCATATTTTAAGCGAAACATTACATTGTTATATTTCATGCGAAACATTACATCAATCAACAAAAGATTTTAATTTTCTACGGTTTGTCTTACTTTGTAAAATCCTGTGAAATAATTGGATATCTCGGTTTTAGTGAAGATTTGTAAAATCCCGTGGAATATCAATCTTAATCTCCAACAACAAAAAATCTTTACACAATCCTCCTTTATCATTGTTCGATCAATCTTTAATCATTTGACTTTTAAATTAGAACAAGATGACTACTTTAGCAGAACACATCATTGTTGTTGGAGCTGAGAACCGTCCTCCAGTGCTTGAGAAATCAATGTATGATTCATGGGCAAGTCATATACGTCTATTCATCAAAGGGAAGAAACATGGTAGGATGATGCTTGATTCAATCGATAATGGTCCATTGGTTTACCCAACTGTTAAAGAAAGTGGGTAGACTAGACCTAAGAAATACTCCGAACTCACTAAAGCACAACAACTTCAAGATGACTGTGATGTTCAAGCAACCAATATCATTCTTCACGGTCTTCCACCCAATGTGTATGCACTTGTTAACCATTAAGAGGTTGCTAAGGATATTTGGGATAGAGTCAAGCTACTAATGAAAGGCACTGAATTATCATACCAAGAACGTGAATGCAGATTGTACAACTTGTTTGATAAGTTTGCTTATGTTCAGGGTGAAACACTGTATGAGTACTACTGGAGATTCTCTCACCTGATCAATGACATGCATACTATTGGGATGATAATGCAACAAGTTCAAGTCAATACCAAGTTTCTGAATGCTCTTCCATCAGAATGGAGCAAGTTTGTCACTCTTGTAAAGTTAGCTAAAAGTTTGTATACCACCAACTATGATCAGTTGTATGCATACCTTAGTCAACATGAATGACATGCTAATGAAGTTCGTATAATGTGTGAAAGATACCTGGATCCTCTTGCATTGGTAGCCAACTCTCCAACTCTATATAATCCATCTCAATCACCACAACATTCAGGTTCTTCTATGTATCTACCTCCTCAACAATTCACACTAGTTTATGCAACACCTATTCATCATCAATGCCATTACATTCCAGTTAATCCACATCAACATTCAGTTTCTCCTCAACCATTCATATCTCCATCAGTGACACAACACTCTTAAGTTGACTTTCCTCAATTGGACTCTGGTCTCGTTGTTCCTACATTTTAGCAAGGAGAAGATCTGATTGAATGCATTAACAAAGCAATGGCATTCCTATCTGCTGTGGCATTAAGGTTTCCACCTTCAAACAATCAACTTAGAATGTCTTCCAATCCCATAAATCAGGCGACCATTCAAGATGGCAAAGTCATAGTTTAACAAGTTCAAGGAAGACAATCTTAAAGTTTTGTTGGCACTAGAAACAGAGGAATTGCTATAACTTGAAGGGGAATTATGTAGCTGGTCAACCAAGAGTTATGAAGTGTTATAATTGTCAAGGAGAATGGCATATGGCGAGACAGTGTACTCAGCTAAAAAGGCCAAGAAATACTGCATGGTTTAAGGAGAAATTGATGTTAGCCAAAGCTCAAGAAGCAGGTCAGATATTAGATGAAGAGAAACTTGCATTTTTAGCAGACCTTGGAATATCAGAAGCTCCAGTTGCTCAACAAAAAATCCCTCAGAATTCAGCTTTCCAGACTAAAGATTTGGATGCTTATGACTCGGATTGTGATGACTTATCCTCGGTTAAAGCGGTTATGATGGCAAATCTTTCAAGCTGTGATTCAGATGTTCTCTCTGAGGTACCATATTCTGATTCTTCTCCGAATGATATGATTAATCAGGATGTGCAAGAGATGCAGTATTCTGAACAAACACATATTGACGATTTTTAAGATAATGAGACACATAGTGATAGTAATAACATTCCGTATTCTTAATATTTACAGGAATCATAAGATGCGATTATTCAGGATACTAATTCTTCTGCACCTAATGATTTATTGGTGCTATCTTTGGTTGAACAAATGACTAATCACGTAGCTCATTTAGATAAGGAAAATCAGACAAATAAAATGGTAAATGAATCCTTAACCGCTGAACTTGAGAGATTTAAAGACACGTATCGCCATTTTTGAAAAAAGCCAAAATTTTAAATTTCAACAAACGTGAAAAATATCGATTCTATATGGATGACTTAATTTGGATTAGAAATGAAAGTTTGCCGCTTTTCAGCAGGAGTCATACACTTAAAGAACTCTTTCTAATACGTCAAAGAAAGGAATCTTTATCAAAACATTAACTGTGTCAAAACAGAATCTAAAGAAAAGAATATAAATACATGACAAGGAAATTGTTTTGACAACAAAATAAGACTGGAAGATATTATTTTTAAGATGTATCGATCTACAGCAAGCAATGCATATGCTAACGTAACCTCAAATTTTTTAAGGACGACAAACCACACACAGAGCTTGGTTATCATAATCTGTTTAATCTTAATATGTCAGCGGATTCAACCATCATGATATGAGGGTAGTGTTATTTTTTTTTTTTCCATCTATTTTTATCTTTCCTTGCTTTCTATATGTTTATTTTTTATTCATTTTATTATTTTGTGTTTTCTTTTTTTTGTTTTTGTTATCTTATGATCTGTCTTGGTGGATCTGGAATTATCATTGTGCGCTGACCGGATAAAACAGACAGTCTTGTGTTTATTTGTTTCATACGGCAATTTGTGGCGGGGATCGTTTTGAGTGCTATGAATTCGCGATTCGCTCGGGAGTGTCGCGGGTGGCTTTGTTTGTGGGGGGTATAGCGCCTTTTGTTTCTGTTGGGTCGCTAAGGGTATGATTTTTCTGCCTGCTCGTGTGTGCTTGTCCTTATTCCCGCTTCTCTGGCGCGATAGCTGTGATTCAGACGGTGTTATGTGTGGCTTACGCCCCTAGGAATTATGGCATCCTATGGAGTTATGCCGTGAGGTAGGTCTACTTCTCGTGGTAATATATGTATAAAAGATAGATATACTGTGTGAAGCGCTGTTCGGGCGTTGTGAAAAGCCGAGCGACTTTATTGGAGTTTGTGTGTTGCTTGTTTGGTGCGGTCTGACGAGATCGCGCTGATTGAGGTTGGTTGATTGAGGTGCTCTAGTGCGACCACATGAATAGCTTAGAATCATGCATAGTTGCGGGGGGGTAGATTATCAGGGCTTTTGAGGCTCTACCGGTCGTTGTACTGTATTGGTTGGGATGAGTGGACTAAGTCATATGTTATTAGGGTAGCTAGGGGTGGCCCGGTGCGTTGTAGGTGGCGGTGTTATTTTTTCCCGTTTAGGTATTAGTTCGATTCTGTTAAGAGCTCGTAGAGGGGGCCAGCGAAATCGGCTTGTTGTTGTTTTGTGGTTTTCTACTCGTATCCAAGGGCTCGTTTTTTTTTTTATATTTTTGTTTTATTTCTTATTTCTGTGTATTTTCTTTTTTTTGTTTGTTTTGTGTATTTTTTTTTTTTTGTCTGTTTGGCGGGGCTGCTGTTTATTTTTGCTCGGGGTGTTGTGTTGTTACTGGTTGATTTTTAATTGGATTGAGTTGGTGCTTTGCTTTTTGGTATGCAGTATGCCGTATGTTGGTATTACGGGGTTTAGGAATGGACTTTAGTGGTATTGATAGTTATAGAAATGCAAAGCTTGCGGCTTTTCAGCAGGAGATCGATACACTTAAAGAAACTCTTTCTAATAATTTCAAAGAAAATGAGTCTTTATCAAAAACATTAACTGTTTTCAAAACAGAATCTAAAGAAAAAGAGTCTAAATACATTGACAAGGAAATTGTTTTGGAAAAACAAAATAAAGAACTGGAGAATATTATTTGTAAGATGTATCGATCTACGCAAGCAATGCATATGCTAACGAAACCACAAGTTTTTTACGATGACACTCACAAACAAGCTCTTGGTTATCAAAATCCGTTCCATCTTAAAAAAGCTCAGCGGATTCAACCAACATTATATGATGGTAGTGTTATTGCTAAAGAACATGCTGTGATTTCTGTGATTGATGATGAAGAGACATTGATTTTGGAAGAAGAGAGTCGATCAAAGATGCTTGATAAACAAAATGATCTAATTTCAATAGAAAAGAAAATTAAGATTTCTCCAATTGATTATTCAAAGTTGAATAAGATAAAAGAATATTTTGGTAAACGTTTTGTTACTAAAAAAGAATTATCTATAGAACAAGCTTTCTGGTTAAAACATTCGTCCTTTTTATGAAATACCCGTTACGTCACATATACCTGTTAAAATTGAAGCTCCTAGTGAACTTCCTAAGGTAAGTTTGGTAAATAAAAGTCTTAAAAAGCTAAAATATCAACTGGCCAATTTTGACAAGGTTGTGAAAAAGAGAACCACATCCGATGCTATTACTGCTGGTGTGTGGGGTTTTGAACGCGCAAAAGCTTATTTTGTAACTGAAATAATCAATGTTGCAAAAATCGCGAGTCGCTAGCCGGGCAGTCGACCACCGTGTAGCCAGTAATCGGTCTAGGCGCGATTAATCGGTTTTGCAAATTTTATATATAAATTTCAAAGTTACTTGTATGATATGGATACAATACTTTAAATACACTAAAATTAAATGAGTTCAAAATTACATTGTTCAAAACATAGACATAGATAATAAAAGTTAACAGTTAACAATTAAAAGACACATTGTAAAAAAAAATGTTTGACTTTCGTTGACCGATTAGGCCGATTTGACCAATTTTTGACCGATTTTTAACCAGACCGATTTTTCACCCAATTTGCCTTATTTTCCAAGGTGTATGGCCGAGTAGTGATTAATCGGCGATTACAAGGCCGCCTAGGCCAATTTTTGCAACATTAGAAATAATTCCATTTTTAAAAGTTTTAATAGATACATTTAATGGATTTGATAAAACTCTTTTAGATGAAATTACAGAGGTTTAAACTATTTTTAACCAAATAGAAGCGGCTGTTGATCTGTGTTCTGTAGACAAAAACACTTTTGAAATTCAAATCAAACAGCTTAGCATTGGTAATGATCAATTCCTAAAACAAATCATGTCTTAAGAAATTGTGCATATTGTTGTGAATTCTGTGGATAGTCTTGATGTGAAAAAGTCATGTGTGAATGATTGCAATAAGTGTCTGGAACTTGAGACTGAGCTTCTCAAAAAGAAAGATTTGATTGAAAAAGATGTTTACGATAAACTTTTGAAAAGTCATTCAACACTTGAAAATCATTGCATTTCTTTGGAATTAACAACTCAACTCAATCAAGAAATTTTTCAAAGGGATAATTTTCGTAAAAACCAAAATGTTCCTACATTTAATCAATTATTTGAAATAAATGAATTGAAAGCTCAGTCATAAGAAAAGGACACGGTCATAAGAAATTTGAAGGATAGGATTAAATCTTTAAGTGGAAAAGATAGTGTGGAAAATGTAAAGAAAGACATTGATGAGATTGAAACGACAAACATTGAGTTGGAGCATAGTGTGGCCAAATTACTTTCTGAAAATGAAAATTTAAGAAAAGAACGAGAGCATTTGAAATCAATTTACAAAGACCAATTTGACTCAATTAGAAAGACACGTGTTCAATCAAAAGAACATTGTGACTCCTTAATTGCTCAAATCAATGCAAAGTCTGTTGAAAATTTAGATTTAAATGCTCAACTTTAACAAAAGGTTTTTGCTATTGCAGCATTGAAAAATGAATTAAGGAAACTTAAAGGGAAAAATGTTGTCGATAGTGCTATTTCAAAACCTAGTGCCACTATTTCTCCAGGAATATTCAAGCTAGACATATAACCTATTTCTCATAGACTTAAGAACAATAGGGATGCCCATGAGCTTTATCTTGAGAAGACTATAGAAAATACCGACACCCTTCGTGGACTTGTAGAATGCGCTAGAAAACAGAATCCTAGTGAACCTTTATTAGAATCTGCTTGCATGTTTACAAAACATGTTCAGGAATTGTTAGTCTATGTCTCTAAGACATGCCCTAGTTTAACGAAACCTTGTGAGAAATTAATTGTTGTCTATAACAACCCACAATTTTCCCCTATGTAATTATCCATCTATTAAATTAGAAGCAATTTTCCTCAGTGTAATTTCCATCTATTAAATTAGATGCAACCATTTTCATGGAAAGATTTTTTGCTTTATTCCATCCATAATGTAACGTAACTTACATTACAAAAGTAAACGTGCTCAAGCAACCTACCAATGCCAATTTCATCAACCTTTATATCAAGTAAACGTTATAATATGTCAAGCAATATGTTCTAAACTCCATTTTTACCATACATTATCTAATTAGCGTAATATTTATAACATTTATTATAAAACGGATTTATATGTTAACGTTTATATCAAAACCTCGATTACATGTAATGTTTTCATACAAAACAAATGTACAAGCTTTCAAGGAATGTGTACAAGTTACTAATGCACCAAATTTGAATTACATCTTCCCTCAAAAACCAATGTACAACACTTTAAATCCTAAAGTACAAGTCAACAATGTAAGAATTCAAATAAGCCCATTTTCCATCCATTTTTCTAAGGCATTTCGTACAACCTTTCTAACACAACTTACAATACTCCAATGCACTACATTTGAACTAATCTTTCCCTCCAAACCTCAACCCTAGCTCATCCAAAACCTTAAACCCTAACTCAAAACCCTAATTGAACCCGACAACCCCTAAACTAGCTTAAACTAGTTCGAACCTAGCTAGCACTTATCACCATGATCCAACACCTTATCTATCACCTTGTCATCACCTCCTTGTCACCTACTAGTCAACTTACACTCCAAGTAAACACCTTGCACTCCAAGTAAAGCACCTTGTCACCACCTTTCCACCACCATGCTGCCACCTCAACCCCTCGTCACCTCCTTGGCAAACCAAACCCACCTCACCTCCACACACCTTGCAAAGCTACCTTCCTAGCTCTCCTTAGTCACCTTACTAACCCCTAGCCACTACTCCATACAACTTGGCCACTACTCCTCTTCTTGCCCTATATATATAGCCAAAACATACACACACACATACAAATACACAACACATAAATTTTATCAAACACCTACACTTGTTCTTGACCTATTTCAAGCCAAAAAAGAGAAAGATAAGAAGTATAAGCCACGAAAGGACCAAGGAGTAAGATAAAAAGGTTCTTGATTCATTCCCGAAGGTTACACGATCCATACCAAGTCATTCAAACATATATAAGCCCTAGTAAGTCGTATGAACTTGTTCTATAAGCTCTTGATATGTTTTAATCCTTTATAAGCTTTAATTAAGCGTCTTGTATAAGTCTTTGAACCATAAAACCATTCGTTTGGTTTTCCTAAACCAAATTGTGCCCTAAATAACATTTTGAAACCCCTAAAACCATAATTTCGAACCCTAATAAGCTATAAGCCATAAACTGTTGTTATAAGCTATTTCTATAAGCTTAATTATCATTTTTATAAGCTTAAAAACAAATCCTAAAAGCCCTAACCCATTGAGTTATTATTTCTAAACCAAACGTGCCCATTTTGGATTTTTAAACTCATAAGCTCATTTCATAAGCTATAAGCTCATAAAAACCTACTTATTTTAGCTTATTGTGATAAGCTTTATGCTGCAAAATGATTTAGAGATTAAAAATACAAACTTTATGGAATTTGGACTAGAAACGCAAATCATTTTATGCATGAGGGGTATATATCATAACATTTTGAAAACTATTAAACTTTCGGGCCAAAAGTGTAATTATTCTAAAGTTAAAACCACAAGGGCTTGTTTTTTCATATTTCAAAGTTAAGGGTTTAAAATTTTTAAATGTTTTATATATAAAGTAAAGGGTTAAATTTGTAAAAATATATATATACCAAGGGTATATGTTGCCATTTTCAAATTCTTAAAGGTATAAAATGTAATATTTATATATTTAATAACAAAAATATATTCAAACATTATAAGACTCGATTTTATTCAAACCCGACACATTTATTGTTTCATTCATCGATCAAAACATTATAAAATCAATTATGTTAAATATTTAACATAATTTATCATCCACTAGCTTTTGAAAAAACTTAAAAAGATAAAATCTTATCATTTAAACTATAACGTATCACGTTACTAAGGAGTTTCATGTGAGGGGATTTCATTTGGGTAGACGCTTCGACAAGTTGCTAGATTTACGATTTAAAGTGTCCAAGCTCCTTAAACATTTATTGCATGACATCTAGATTATGATAGCCCGAACAGTGATACGATGTTTTCACAAACTAATAAACCAAAATCATTTACGTTAAACTTTATGAAATAAAGTTTTGGAATAAAATCAATCAAACTAAGACTTGACATATTACCCCGGGTTGCGTGACGAAGCCGTTTACTCCCATTTGATTTACTTTTGCCATCAATCAGATTTCTCTGTTAAGCTGAGTTCATAGTCCCTCCTTTACATGTTTTCTAAACTCCGTAGGGAGATACATGCTATAAACTATGAATACAAGTATTTTCCAACTGTATGCTATCTTGATATATTATTGCCTAAGTTACCTCCATTTGCCAAAAGGCCCCACTATCATGAACAGTTAATTACTATTTGAAGTAAGCGCGAATGCCGTGAATAGATCTATTGGGTCTGAACTTCCCCGTCTAAGAGTCTGGTACATACATGGCCAGCGGATGCATTTTATTTGAGGAACTCCAGGTGTTTGGCAAAGCACCTTCTTGGGGCAACAACTTATGAATAACATTTACTTAAGGCTTCGGTGTCATGAGCTTAGTGCAATAAAATAATATTGTTTTCCATGATAATTTTATTTGTAACACCCCCAAATTGGGTCGCAGCGGAATAAGGGTCCGGGGCGTGTTACTTCTCAGATCAACAACACAAGATAATATAAGAACGACCAAAAAGTCGTTTAAAACTGATACATTAGATTTAATAAAGTATGTGTTACAAAAGCCCGAAGCTTTACTTGTTTACTTGTTATTATTATAAAGATTTCCAGCATAAAGATACACAAAATGTAATGCGCCTAAATCTTTAATGATTGACTTCGCATAGATATGAACCGAACCAATGTATCCTTCGCACCTCGTGCTTAATGACCTCCTGAAAAACATTGCATTTAAAAACGTCAACATAAAGTTGGTGAATTTCATAGGTTTATGTAAATGTATATGCAGGACCGCAAGACTTTCCCAGTGATAATGCAAAGATGCCAGACATCTACAAAGAATGTAATTACGTTTACCTAAGTCCTGACACGAAAGCTCGACATAATTGAATATCAATATATGATTTGGCCTACAGTGCCGTGTGATGTTTTAACCCGTAAATCCATGTCTCCGACATGATATACGTTCGTTTCCAGTGATAGCTAGTCACCCGAACGGGGAGGTCAATCCCAAATAGATCTATCTATAATTATTCGCGCTCACATTCCAGTAATTGACAGTTCATGATTCATGGGCATAGTGGGTTATCGCTACTTAGGCAAAACGTAATCATGATAAAATGGTTAACCAAAAACTATTTGCGTCAATTGTACAACAGGGGCATATGTTTCTCATCAAAACTTGTATATTTAATAATTGTAAAAACATGGGGCTAATGAACTCACCTTGAGTGAGTAAATGGATAACACATATCCCTAAGTTAAAAAAAACGCGTCACGTAAACGCTCGATTGCAACCTAGTTATATAGGTCGATCAGTATATCATAGTATGTTGTCTAAAATCAACCATATTATAATCTATATAGTTATCATCGTATATCGTTCGGGTATCATAATGTAAGAGGTATACATGACGCATCATACGCAGGAGTGAGGACACTTTTTTAATTCGTAAAATCCAACAACTCGTTCAATACGCATCCCGGAAGATAGCTCATTATGAAATTCCCTAGTAATATAACACTTGATAGACTAATACCATTATTATATATGTATTATTATATATATATATATATATATAATATTAGGATATAGCTATATCACCATCTATTTGTTTAAGTGAAATCGTCATTATAAAGTAAAAACGTTTATAATTACGCCTTTAGTAAAAATAATATAACTTTGTCGTTTTAAGCCCGTTTCTCGCGTTTCTTACGCTCACGCTTTCGTATTAAGACAAGTGATCATAAAATCACATTTTTAGGTTTTTGAGATTCTATGATGAATAGTGTTTTATAAAATCATAAAACATATATGTAAATTTTGAATCTTAAAGAGCCCCTTAAGATATTTTTTCCAAAATGTGTTTAAAACTTGTTTTTAGGACTTTTTAGAAACCCTAATTTGTTCATATATATGTT